>PVJI01008264.1:0-72207 GCA_004026765.1 Micronycteris hirsuta | reverse complement strand
ACTCAATATCTGATAGTTGGCTTGCTTCTGTTTCATTTATCATTCTTTCTGGGGCTTCCTCCTTTCCTTTCATTTGGGGATTGTTTCTTTGTCTTCCCATTGTTTGTGGGATTCTTCTTGCTAGCCTCTGATTCTTAAATTGATCTGTCAAGTTCTCTGGAGCAGCGATGTTAATTTTTTGTTACTGTCTCTGTTTTTTAGGCTGGCTCTTGTCTGAGACCCACTCTATTCTCTTCACAATTCCAGGTTTCAATGTCTCACCTGTGGATAAAGAAGAGAAGGGAAGGGAGAAAAAAAAAGAGGAAAAAAAAGAAAAAAATAAAATAAAAAGTAATAAAAAATAAAAAACAAAAAGAGGAGAGAACTAGGAATACTAAGTGAAGGGATGGTAGAAGGAATTTAAAAAATATATAGAGAAGGACAGATAGGAAGAAGGGTGAGGGAAAACTGACAATGAAACAAACAGAAAACCAAAACAAAGAAACAAAACAAAACAAAATAATGAAATAAAATAAAATAAAATAAAATAAAATAAAATAAAATAAAATAAAATAAAACCTTCTGTTGTCTGGCTGTAAAAGTGTCCAGTCAGGCCTGCTCCTCTGGTCCTTCTGTCTGCAACAGGCTGGGAAGATGTCAGGTTTCCTTTTCTTTCTTCCTTCCTGAGCTGCACACTTAGCTGCCGTCCTGCTTTCAGCCCAGTTGCTAGGAATTCGCAGTACCCCTCCTGGGTTGCCTAGTCTCCACACTGAGTCAGGAGTCCACGAGGTCTGTGCCTTCCCTCAGTGGAGCTCGATTGGGTTCCCCTGTCCCTCTCCCACGGAGGCAGTCGGCACCACAGGTCTCCATCACAGGTGCTGGGCTGTGTCTGTGTCCCTCCAGGAGTGAGCTCCGCGCCCCTGAATTCGCAGACTGCTTCTGTCTCTGGACTTGGATCCAGTGAGCCCCCGGCCTGGGCGCCCAGTCGCCCACTAACCCGAGCCGCCCCTGACTGGCTTCTCAGGGTGCGCACCCGGTCCCAGAGCTCCGGGCCACGGGTCTCCCGTTCAGTTCAATCTCCAATTCCTCCCGCTGGGATCACCAGCCTATTCGAACCAGTCCCCGTGTATGCACTGACCTCCGGCCTGCTGGGTACCAAGCCTCTCCCAGCAGACGTGTGCGCCTGCTTTGGCTACTCACACACCCTAATCCATCTCCCTCCCCAGGCTCCTGCAATAGATCGGGCAGCTGCCGCGGCTGGACCCGCTGTCTTCCCAGCTCCCCGCTGGGCCCGAGGGGCCCCTTTGCTCCGAAGCAGACTCCCTACCATCTGATTTTTCAACTGTGTGCAATCTTGGTCGTCAATCTTCCCACACACTGGAATACAGCTGGGCGATGGTTCCGCTCCTCAGAAAATCGGCCAGATATCCCGCCAGTGGGCAGGAGGAAGCCGACTCTGCTCCCTCCTACTTCGCCGCCATCTTTCCCCCTATATGACTTTGGTTTATTCTCAGTGGTTTCTCTTGAGTCTACAATATGCACCATTAACTTATCTGTTTACCTTTATAGTATAGTATACCCTTTTATAGATAACGATCTTATACTTTTCTTCTTCTCTTTTATGTAATTGTGAACATAGAGTTGACATCTATGAGTGTTATAAATCCCAGAACACTTTATTATTTTTCCTTTATGTAGTCAAATGGTTTTAGAAAAAATTAAATAGAGAAAAATGTCATTTACATTTACCTATATATTTATCAACTATAGTTTGCTACATACTTTGCTCTTTATTTAAACTTTCATCTGGTTTCAATTATTTTTCCATCTAAGAATTTCCTTTAACATTTCTTTTTAGTATAGATCTGCTGGTAACTGATTCTCTTGGGGTTTTTTTTAGTGAAAAATCTATTTTCACTTTTGAAAGATATTTTTACTGAGTGTGTAATTTTAAGTTGACAATTATTTTCAACACCCTAAAATTGTCATTCTATTGTCTCCTGATTTGCATTGTTTTCAAGGTTAAATCAGTTACAATTATTATCTTCATTGCTCTGTGTGTAATAATATATCTTTTCTCCTTAACTTTCATCATAATTTTTTACATCATTATTGCTGATTTACATCAGTTTGATTCTGACACATCCTTGAGTGGTTTTCCTTGTGTTTATCCTGCTTGGTATTGGCTGGATGTCTATATCTATCATTTTATAGTCTTTAGTAAAATAACTCTTCATCCATTATGTCTTCAAATATTTTACAGCCTCTGAAAATATCTTTTGAGAATACAGTTACATGTTCATTAGGCTATTAATTATTGTCCCACAGGTCAGTAATCTCTGCCTATTTTTGTGTGCCTGTGTCTATGCGCATGCCTTTTTGTTTTTCCTCTCTTCAACTTCAGTTTCTACCTCCAGCCTGGGCTGTCCGAACTCCAGCTGCCACTCTCTGCTGGAGAGCTCCCTCCTTGCACCATGATCTGAAAAGTGCTACCAGGCAAAGGGTGGTACCCTGATTTCCCACTCTCAAGGATTACGATCTGCTGCTGCATGTTCAAATTTTTGCAACATGGAATGTCCTAAATTTTGTTCAGGTTTCTAGTTGTATATGATGAAAGGCTCTCTGGCGTTAGTTATAACAATAAACCTGGAAGTAGAAGTCCCATTGCAAGGTTCTTAATGCAAGGGAAAACATGATTAAGTATAGTAACGTCATTTAGGAAGATCACTATAGCAGAAATTTAGACAGTATATCGATTAGGGGTTAGATTGAAGGCAGAAACATTAGTTAAGAAATATCATTAATCAAGAAAAGAGGTGATGGTCTAGGACATCAAAATAAAGAACAGGATAAAAAATCAGGGATCAAGTCAGCAATATTTTAGGTAATTATTCATCAAATTCCTCTACTAATAAATATTCATTGATTATTTGCCATATACTAGGACTATAAAACTGGGCTTATTTATTCAATCAACAATCACTTACTGAGCATCTCTTGCATAGCAGCCACTGTGATATTTATGGGAAATACTGTCTGTCCACATTGTTCATTCCGTAGGCAGCACTATCCAATAGAATTTTTTGCAATGATGGTAAGCCTGGCCAATATTTACTAGTAGATAGTGAAACTGAGGAACTGTGCTTTTAATTTTACTGAATTTCAACATATTAAAATTTAAATTTGAGTAGTTTAATATGGCTAGTGGCAACTGAAGGAGAACTGTACCTCTCATGGTGAGAAATGTAGCCCAATGTTTCACTTTTAAAAGCTCCAGTGGAACGTGGGACGGCAAGCAGGCCCCATGTGTGTGACAACAGGATTTCCTATGGGGAATCAGGTTAGCCTATTTCCTAGAGTCAAGTCTTGCTCCTGTTAAAAATCTCTCACCCTGGATCAAAAGAACATATGCAAATGAATGCCTAGCTTCCTTAGACCTGTGCTAATCCTTTTGAGTTCAGCCCAAACCTGTTGTCTTTCTATTTGCATACCTCTCCTTTGAAGTGCCTTCCTGGCTGTCTATCACCCAAGGCGAACCTGTGTTTAGTAAATGAGGACCACTCTGAGGTAATGGACCCAGAAAAAACAATAAAAGCCTGTCAAGGCAGGGGTTGGGGCACTCTCTCCTCCAGAGAGAGTGGCCAAGGCATACTGGCCTGCTCCCCAGGGGCCGCTCCCAGGCCCCGCTCCCTCCGCTCTACCTCGCTCACTCTGGCCCGCTCTCAGGCCATTTCTGTTGGCCTCTCTCTGAGGTCGTGTAGTCCTGGCTCTTCTAGTCCTATGTACTCCATGTGAATTTATTCATAGGCCTGCCATAGCATACGAATTCTGTGGGACGGGATTTGCGACAGGCAACCCCACTGGACATTGCAGTTGTAGAGAAATGCTAATACAGATACACACACATGCACACCCTTATGGCTAAACCTATTTGTACTAAATGCAGGGTTTCTAAAATTACTTTCAGAACTCAGGATGAATCACTTAATTCTTTTAATTAAGATAGGAAATGTGAAACATCAGAAAGTTAACATTTGGCTAGATTTTGAAGGAAAACAATAAAAATAACAGAGCAATGATTGAGAAAGTGTGTTCTTGGCAAAGGGAAAGGCAGTAACATAGGATTTGGAGACCTGGAAGTCTTTGTCTGTCAGTTTGTTTGTTTATTTGTTTATTTTTTAGGCCAAAGAAAAAGGTATTTATGAGGAAACAGAAAATATAAAAGTACATAGAAAGGATATACATATTTATTACACTAGAGTATTTGAACTTCTTGTAGGGTGTTATTAATCAGAATAATAACTTGTTTAATATTTTATATTTACCTTATAGGTAGAGATGTTCAAGAGGCTATCAAATTAACTGATCTGGAGTGGAGTAGAGGTCTGGGGTAGAGATACTGCTTAAAGAAAAGGGCAAGAAAAAGAAGAAAAGAGATCCAAGAAAGCTTTACCTGGTTGACTTTATTATCAAGTGCCCTAAGAAATAACTTTTTTGACATGAATCTTTTGAAGACCTAGACTACTTATGCTATGGCTCAGGAATGCTAAGTTGAAATATCTGAATCATAAGGG
The DNA here is from genome assembly GCA_004026765.1 of Micronycteris hirsuta. Classification (NCBI taxonomy): domain Eukaryota; kingdom Metazoa; phylum Chordata; class Mammalia; order Chiroptera; family Phyllostomidae; genus Micronycteris; species Micronycteris hirsuta. Next base: position 67,654 of record PVJI01008264.1, on the reverse strand, counting down.
GCCTAACTCAAAAGTAACCTCATAGATTGGACCTCAGAAAGGGGTCCTTGACTCATAGTGGGTAGGGGGCTTCACCGTTCTGAAACCTGGAATCCTTTCTTCCACACCTCAACTGCCCTCTGCAGCTGGGTCTGCGGGACTGGCAGACAGGCCTATTAGCACCATATATCCCTGGCAAGACGTGCGGGTAACATTCTCCTGCACTGCTTCAGAGAGGATGTTCTCTAACTAGGAATTCAGATGAAAGTCTCTTATTCCAAAGGTAGATTCTCCTTGTCTTTCAACTATTACTAAATTACTGTCATTTGGGTTTGTAAAGTGACTATATAGGTCATCTAGGAGAAGTGAGTTTTTATTGTCTTAGGAGCTAAAAATAAGATTAGATTAGCAGTAATTAGTGAAGTGGGTGTAATTTCATACCTTTGACTGTAATCATTTCCCGAAGTGGTTTCCTCTTGATTTGACTTTCCAGCGTGTTGTATTCCCTTGTTGAAAGAAAATATGCATTCTGTACCCCCTACAAGGGCAATTTGAAGGAAAGTACAGTTAACATCAACTAATGTAATGATGGGCTACAGAGAATGCTGTTTTCATGAAATAAACCACTAAAAATACTTCATATGGTAACAATGCGAAAGTAGTAATATTGTAGTTCAAAACAATTCCAAGCTATTATTTTATTTTGCAAGATGTTGTTAACAAAATCTAGTCTCAATAATTACTTCTCTAAGAAAAGAGAAAAAACAATTTAATGCACTCCAAAGCAAACTCTAAAAATATCAGAGAACCAATATACAGGGATCAGGTTATTAATAGCTTAAAGCACTGTCAGTTGGTGGGATGGGACACATTTTTTTTTTTTTAGTTTGTGAGCCAAAATCTAAATTTTACTGCCGAGATATGTACTTTGTATCTGTAGCACGCTTAAAGGTGAGAAAAGGCTCTAAGTGATTAAACCCCTTGCTTCATAACACCCTGTAGGAGACATTGTTTCAAGAGACGCAGCAATCCTCAAACATGATTGATTCCATTATAATTAATTTAAAACAAAATATATAGCACTTTTACAAAATTGGTAAGAGTCATGTGCAAACTAAAGTGTGATTTGCTGTCACAATTCTAAAAATATAGGAATCCTTGAACTAAGCATTAGAACCAGTTTGACTCAATGTAGTAGGAAATGGGGAAATAATTCAGCAAATAAGCTCAATCCTGAGAAAGTCTTTCAGCTGCTATAGATACTGGTTTCTCCCTCACTTTCTATAGTTTACTCAGACCCACTACACACCCTATGTAAACGATTTCACCAGTGGCCATTTCTTTGACATTCTCAAAATTGCTAAGCATAGAAGAAAAAGTTTATAATAACTTTATTAAAACTATGAATTCCTCTTCATCAAAAAAATGTTAAGATGGTGAAAAGGTAAGCTAGAGGGTAGGATTGGAAATGTATATATTTGAAATTTGACCAGGGTTAACACTTTTTAAAAAGATTATTTATTTATTTATTTATTTATTTATTTATTTATTTATTTATTTTAGACAGAAGGGAAGGGACGGAGAAAGGGAGGGAGAGAAGTATCAATGTGTGGTTGCTTCTCACATGGCCCCCACTGGGGACCAGGCCTGCAACCCAGGCATGTGCCCTGACTGGGAATCAAACTGGTGACCTTTTGGTTCACAGCCCATGCTCAATCCACTGAGCTACACCAGCCAGGGCCAGGGTTAACATTTTTTTTTAACTTTCCATGCACAGTGGAGACAAGAGCAGTTTGTGTTGCTTTCCCAGTGCTACACATGGTGCTGGGTATATAGTCAGTGATTGATGAATGAATGTCTGTGAATAAATGTATGGATACCTCCATGAATGAATGAAGGAGTGCCCTTTATTTAATGCTATTTGGTTATGGCCCTCTGATGGACAAGTGGTTTTCCATAAGGCTAAGAGATAGCTCAACATAAGCAGAAAAGGGGGCTGAAAATTGTCCTTGAACAATACCAGCCTGAGAGCTGGCCCAAATGACAACTAGACCTCAGAACTGAGGTACAAATTCCAGTGGTGTACTGTCTATCTCCACAGCCATCTTTATTGATGCCCTGAGTCACGGTGGATATCTAACCAAAGATGTACCCTCTGGATTGAAACAGGGGTGGAGACCACTCAGAGGACTTCCTGGTCTACTAAAGAGAAAATACGGAAATCTGAATACTTATACACTCCCAAAAATGGATTACATATAATTTCCCATTTTTGTCCTTAGTTCCCCAATTGTAAAATAAAAGGAATCATCTCTGAGTTCCCTAGAACCTGCTTGTGCTAACATTCTGTCACTGAAGAGTCTAGAGAAAATAGCTTTAATGGGAGAAACAGTATTAGTGATCCCTGAAGATCAAGATGACCTGAGCATGTACTCTGCTCAAGTCCCAGTAGTGCCACAAAACCTTTATACTTGACCCAAAAAGGCAATCTTTTAAGTCATCGCCGCACCTAACTACTCTTTTCTATAGGCTGAGATTTTTTAAAAAATGTCCAGACTTCTTTGGAAAGGGAGCCCAAATCCTAAACAACAATGCTCCTTGGATACAAGTAACATTTTCTTCTAGAAATATAAAATGTCCTCCAGCATAGTAATAATTCCTACAATCTGTTCTGCCGATATTGTTTTGGTTTGTATAACTGCTATTTAGAGTTCTTTTGGTGAAAATTAAACTCTAGTTTATTTCTAGTAGCCTGATAATTTTCATGGGATGTCCTGTTTAAGAACGAATGAAAGCCCTGGCTGGTATGGTTCAGTGGTTGAGCGCTAGCCTGCGAACCAAAGGTTGGCTGGTTTGATTCCCAGTCAGGACACATGCCTGGGTTTCGGGCCAGGTCTTCCAACAGGGGCACTTGAGAGGCAACCACACAGCGATATTTCTCTCCCTCTACTTCTCCCTTCCTTCCCCTCTCTCTAAAAATAAATAAATAAAATATTTTTAAAAAAGAACGCATGAAAAAGTCACCACTGAAGTATTGTTTTAAAGAAGTTCACTCTAGTTATCTATTTATTATTGAAAAACAGTCTGTGGACTACCTTCACTAGAAAAGAAAATTTGGGGGGGTTCACCATACCATAACATTACTTCCTCCTTTCTCACTTAAAACTTTACTTCCAGTTTAAATAACTATTTCCTAGAACACATGATGTATAATAGAGCACGTTAATTATTTTGCCTTAAAAAATAGGTTCTTTAATATCAAGCACGAAATTCAGTGGTAGAAGAGATTCACCAGCCTGTATGATAAACCATTCTGGAGTCCTTAAAAAAAAAAAAGACATGATACATAAATGACATGCCAGTAACCAATCAAAAGCAAGGAACTAACAACCCGACAAATGAAGAGAGCATTTGTGTAACTGACTTAGGATGTCACTGACAGCAATCAGAGTAGCTCCATCATGGGAGGGAAGTGAGACACTTGATGTCCAGTCCTTAAAACCAAAAAAAGCAGTCCACAAATGTGTCATGCTCTGCTGACAGACTTAAGTTATATATACATACATACAAACATACTTTTACATGCATGTGTAATCATCATGGAAGCAATGCTTCTGTCAAGTATACATGTCTTGCAAAAATATCCTCAAATGCTGATGATAATAATAATAGGTAATACTTGCCAGGAACTGAAACAAGCACTTTTTAATGCGTTACTTATTATTACTGAACTATTCTATAAGCTAAGTATTTATCACTAGGTTAAAGGTGAGGAGGCCAAGGCACAGAAGGGTTAAGAAACAGAAGTCTCGATGTGAACACAGGTAGTCCAGCTTTTAAGTACTGCCTCTATACTACTTCTAGACAGATGCTGATATGCTCTATGGTACATTAAAAATGGCTGCAAACTCTTTGCTGCTTTTCAGATTGAGAGGTGAGGCCTAATCCATATCCTCTAGAATCTGAGTGGGTCTTAGCGACTTTCTTGACCAATGGAAAGTAGTTGGAATGACATTCTAGGACATCAGAGGCTAGGTCTTAGGAAACCATGTAGCTTCCACCTGGTCTCCTTAGAGCTCTTTCTGAATTTTCCCTCTCAGAACCCAGCTGCCACACTCTGAGGAGCCAAAGCCACATGGGGTGGCCACGTGAAGTTTCTCTATCAATATCCAGCTGCCAGATGACACAGCCAGTGTCCACCCCCAGTCATTTGTGCAATCCATCTTAGACATCAGGCTTAGTCCAGTTTTCAGATGACCGAAGTCCCAGCTGCAACTGCCTGAGAAGTCCCCAAGCAAGAGCCATCCACCTGAGCAGACAACTCACAGAACCATGAGACAGATCTCAAATCTCTTGGTGCCACGAAGTATTTAGGTGGTTTTTTACATAGCATAAAATAAATGAAAGAGCACCCCCCATTTATGAATGAGTTGCATTTTAAAAGAACACTTATATGTTGACTTTTTGAAACTCAGAACACATCTTCCTTTAGTTAGGGTATCATACATACTCGTAAGGTTCCTAAACCACTTCATCAAAATCTATTTCACACAGTATAGCTTAAATTTGCAATTAAAAACAGTAACAAACAATAGCTTTAGCAAGACTGATACTTAATCTAAACATTAAAAATATGCAAAAAAAAAAGAGTAAGAAGTCATTTTTGTTTTAAATGCATTGTGCATGTTTGTGTTTGAGGGGAAGGAGAAACACCCTGACTTTCCTTTGGGACCATCACCTTCTCCACTCCAATTCCATATCATTTGGTTGTGGGGGCATCACATTTGCCTCAGCCTACTTCCTACCCATGACTGGCAAACATGATTGGGTCAGCATGTCAATGAAGCTGAGAGACAGAGAATTCTGGAGCTGCTGCAGCGATCATATAACAGAGGAGAGCCGGGCTAAGAAAGAAAACAGTGCCAGAAGGAAAAGAGAACCTCACCAGGATGAGATACAGAGCGAATCATGTGCCATTGAGATTCTGCATCAAGGCTGTCCTACCCCTGGAAAGAGAGGCAGGACAGCAACTCCCACCCAAGGAATGGAAGGATGGGGGCATTTTTAAATCCCCCTGGGCACACATTTGAAGGTAACTGACCTAAAGGTGGGAGCATCTCTCTAATTAGACCCTGATTCTGCTCTCTGGAAGAAACTCCCATGTCAGGTTTTTTCTGTGGCCTCTTGATCCACCTCCATAAAATTGTTTCTTGTCTATCAAACTCCTTGATCACATCCAAAGTGAGTATCATGGAGTATAACCTTGGTGGGGGGAAAGGAATGTACCAGGGGACTATCACCAGAAAAAAAAAGATGGCATGCTCAGATTAGGATAATTTATGGGGATTTATTTATAAAAGGACTATTTACAGGTGTGTGGAAAAAGGAAAGGGAGCCACAAAAAAAGTACAAGCACCTAAGGCTGAGCGACCGTGGAGCGCCTCACTCCTCTGGGCTCTTTGGTCGAGAGTAGGCAGTGACTATCATCAGAATACAGAAGAGTCTTGGAGAGAAGTCCATTTTGAAAGAGAGTGAGAGGAAGCACATGCAGTCTAAGACAACCCTGAAGACAAGTCCTCGACTTCTCTCCCTGCTCTCCTGCCAGTCTCCTGCTATTGAGGCACTCACTCTCTACTGCCCCCTTCTGTTTCTTTCTTCCTCTTGCATCTCTCACTTTATATCGCCCTAAGAAAGCATGTGAAAAGCAAAGAAGCCTATTATATGATGATGGAGTGCAAGGGGCAGTGGATGAGACTAAGGACAGTTCAATTTTAATTCTGAAATAAGTACAGATTAAACTTAGAATAAAGAGATTGGATAAATATAAAACGTAAAGAAATGCAGATGAAGAAGGAAAAACACATACAATATTCCAGAATTGACTGTGTGAAGAGAATATGGTGTGAACTAGGTGTTCGAATGGAGAGGCTGAGAATTTACTGACAGGGTGTCTTTTTGAGACATATTGAATGGGCCACCAACTAATTGTTTTAATTATGTTTCTCTTTTGTTAGCTACACATAGTTCAGATCACACCTAACCTTTCGCAAAAAAAAAAAAAAAAGACACAGGTTATGATTCATCTACTTTCAATTAGCATATTTATTCCTGCTAGCTGAAACACTCCTGACATGCTGTGAAAAGAAAATTCTTGGAAAATCTTTGCACACAGCAAGTCTGTCCACCTGGAAACACATTGGTGTGCTTGATATTTTTGTAAGTTTTTCCATCTAAAGAGCTTTGCACATATACATTCAATTAATCTTCCCAACACTATAATGTTGTTACTATTATTTCTATTTGTACTAAACTGAAAATGAAGCATAGGGTGGTTAAATTATCCACCCAAGGACTCAGGAAGGCGGTTACACATCCAAGCCCCCCATGCAATTTTATTTCATAATCTTGAACTTCACTTATAAGCAGTAAAAAAGTCATTTGTCCAGAAGGCATCATGTCTCATATATCCAGAGATGCTCTTGGGAGGAGGATACCAGGCTGCCTTTGACCACACCATTAGCATAAGATTTGCTCACATTTGCCTGTCTTTGTTCCTACCTGTTTGGATGCTACTAGATTTACATTTTCTGGTCTCCCTGTCAGCAGGTAAAGAGACAGATCACACAGTCGTTCCTTTTGTTCTGTGCTCATGTATAATTTCAGTAAATGCTTATTAAATTGAACTTAAAATTCCCATGGAAAGGTTAGCACAGGATAATGTTTTTGCAAAGACTCTCTCTGTCACTCCATCCCTCTCTCTCACATACACACATACTCACATACACACTTTAATGTTTAACTTCTCAAAAATGTTCTTACTCCTTTATTGTACAAAGGAGAGTGCAAAAGTTTTCACCTTGTATTCAGTACTCTCCAAAATCAGATTCAAACCTTTCTTTTTAATTTTAATTTTTACTACCCCCAAGAACGTCTCCTACTCTAGTCAATGTATTCTAGTCATGTCGCATACATCCTTGAATCTAGGATTTTTCTTATTCCCTGTCTCGTGTGGGAATGTACTCCCCCTCATAATACCATGAAAATACCTTGATCTCTCCATGGACTAAGGTCAGTAATTGATTCCTTTCTTTGTATTAGTCAGAGTTTAGTCCAGGAAACAGAAACTACTCCAGGTATTTCAAGCAGAAATGGATTTTCCCCAGGTATTTCAGTGCAGGGGAATAGCTGGAAGATCAAGAAGCTGCCACTCATCTATCAACTGCACGTTATACTCTTAGTTGCGATCTAGTCATGAGGAAGTTTCTACTATAATTGCCTCTTATACTCACCAAACTATGCACCTAATTTGGTGGAACCTAATTTGGTGGAACCTAATTTGAATCCACAATCCTAGCTGCAAAACAGTCTGGTTATGCATTTTTTTAGCCTGTCAGATATAAGAAGGGTAAAAATAGATATTAGAAGAACTTATCTAAAACATTGGTCACACTTTTTTGGTGGTTAACATGCCTTTGATTGGTATTTTGTTGTATGTCCTGTCTTTTTACTTATGAAAATAAAAGGTTCCTGAGACAATACCTTTCCTGTATTTATTTTGTCGAATGGACATTAATATAGTACTTCCAATGTGTTCTTATTTATGTCTAGGAACAGGCCTAGGAGTAGGAACTATTACTATCTCCATATGAAGCATGATAAAGCTAAGATGCTAAGTAACTCACTCAAGGTTTCACAGCTAGACCATGGAGAGACCAGAATTTGATCACAGGTAACCTGTCTCAAGAGTCCATCTTCTTATCCATGGTGTTTTGTTTTTCTATGGTGAACAAAATGCTAGCCCAAGAGTAAACTGGATGATTGTGGGTTAGTCTTGGACCTAACGGCATGCCACTCTGCAGAGACTGTAAGGCTATTTGGATGAAATCAATGAATAAATGACATAGCCTTTTGCAGATTAATGATGCAAAAGTTGATTACAGAGAATATCTTTTAGTTTGATTATTTATATTAAAATATTTTAATAACAAAAGTAATGTGTTCTAAATCATGAAATATTCAAACAATATAGAAATGTATAATGTAAGGACTCCTTCTCCTACCAAGACCTCACTCCAGAGGTAACTACTGTGCAAAGCTGGTCTCCAACTTTCAAACATTTTTGTGGACATATACTACACATATATCCACACACACAGTACTTTTTCCTCAAATTTGAATCATAATTATACACATGACACTGACAACTGGCTTTTCTGCTTAAATACAAGACTTCTCTCTGCTTCGATATATGTTCTTTCTAAGGGCAGTATAATATTCCATTCTACGTGGTACTTTACAAGTGCTTTCTCGCTTATGTACCATACCTTACAGTTTGCAAAGCCTCTTTATATTCATCATCTCATGATCACAAAGCTTTGGCCAATGACTAAACATATCTGTTCTCATTTTAATAAACAAAGAAGGAATCAATAGTCACTTTGTATAACAGCAGTCTCCAAGAATACAACCTAAGGACACGAAAGAAACTTATTACTGTGATCTGAATTTCTCTGTATTTTAAAATATTTTTATGAGTGACTCCATCCTTAAGAAACCAAATGGAATAAGGATTTGCTGTGTTTCTACTCCTGCTGCAATTCCAGTGAATTCCTGAGCACCAGTGCAGAGGGTGGATGACATCAGACAGCATTTGCCCAGAGGACTAAATCCCCCCCCACTGACTTCATCTGGGCTCCAACACTTTCCCTGATTTCACAAGAAACTCTTTAAAGTTGAGAGGGACTTGAAAAGCTGGCTCAGTGTTGGCTAAAAGTAAATCTACTTTATATGGCCACCATGTGGGGGAGGGGAGTGTTATTTTAACAGCTCTCCCATGGTGCTCCAGTGTAACGCTGAAGGCCCCATCCCTGCCTCTCTCTGTGCTATTTAAGCATCAATTTCATTCTGTACTGGAAAGACCCATCTCCAGTAGAAAAGAGCACTCCTTGCATTTGCTACATCCTTCACCAGAGATGCTTAAGGTCCTAGTGTTGTTCAGATGCAAAGTACAGAGCTGGCTCTATAGTACCATTCACCCTCTCTTAAACACCCTGGTGTTCAGTTTCAAACCATCAAACATGGCTTGAAATTCACACTGTTGCACTATTAGAGCAGGCAAATGCCTGAAAGGCCTTTGTCATACTTTTAAAACATACATAGAAAATTTAATTAGTTAATTAAAACATACATATGATACCTTCAGGGCATCTCTTCACCTCCTGTAGCTTTCTTCCATTGGTCCAATAACAAGCATTAATGTACATTACACTGGCCAAATTATGGCTCAGCCAAGGTGTGCTTTTGGCCCAGTTTTTTAGGTATCTAATTTTTTTTAAAGGAAAACACAAAGATTCTGACCTAATTAGAGAAGATTCAACATAGATGTTTGTGAAGGAATTGGACGCAAGCAGAAAATTCAGTGTGGCCATAGATCACCAGAGAGTACCCCAAGCATCACAGTGTGGAGAAGGGCAAGGCAACTTAAGTGGATAGATAACAAAAGAAAAAAGAGAGCAGCCCTGGCTGGTGTGTCTCAGTGGACTGAGCCCCAGACTGCAAACCAAAGGGTCACCGGTTTGATTCCCAGTCAGGGCACATGCCTGGGTTGCGTGCCAGGTCCCCAGTAGTAGGCATGTTAGAGGCAACCACACATTAATGTTTCTCTGCCTCTCTTTCTCCCTCCTTTCCCCTCTGTCTAAAAATAAAATAAATAAAATATTTGTTTAACAATCTAACAATAGCCAAGGGGGAGGTGGGGAGGGGACAATGGGAAGAAGGGTTTTCAGGAACCACTATAGAGGACACATGGACAGAACCAAGGGTGGGGAGGGAGGCAGGGAAGGGAGGTGGGATGGAGGGGCAGGGGAGGGGAGAGGATGCCGAAAACTGAAATTGAACAACAATAAAGTAAAAAAAAAAGAAAGAATATAAAAAAAAATATTTATCTAAAAAAAAAGAAAGAAAGAAGTGCAGGAGGAAAAGATGATAAACCGTGGCTGGCAGATTTGACTGTGGCCTTACAATCCCCAAGATAGTGTGTGTGTGTGTGTGTGTGTGTGTGTGTGTGTGTGTGTGTGAGATATCTGTGTTGAAAAGAGCAGAATTGTGTGTGAAATTTCGAGTTTCACCCTTGCTAGTACATGGCAATGTTCTGGGATGTCAGGACTTGAATTGTTTCACTTTGACTAAATGTGAAGAAGAGAAAGCTGCCTGGAGAATATTGTACTACACGCCGCAGCGAGGATGTCTGTGCAGAAAGGTAAAGAGTGTGATAGATGGGGAAGTGCTGCTGGCACGCTGCCAGCTCGAGGTATGCATCTTGCCCATCTGCAGTATCACCAAGCGGTCTCTGATTGAGCAAAAGCATCATAAAGATATTCGATGTCGTAAAAGTAACACTTTATTTAACCTTCCTGCACAAACTTTAGGAGCATTCATCTGTCACAGTAGGCTCTATCTTGTACATGTAAATGGATGAAACTCTGTAATCAAATCCTAAATGTGTATTTGTAGCAATATAGCTTTTGAAAAGAATGTATGCTAGGAAGCAACAGAAGGAGCAGGGGACAATTAAAGAAAGAGCGCCATGCTCGGCGAGACCTTTAACACCCTGAATAGAGTTTCCCAGGACTGCACTGATTTCTGAATTTCCACGTTTATTTACCAGCCAGCACAACTTTATTGGGACCCCACAAGGCCTCTCCTACTCTATCACCTGCAATGGAGACTCATTTAGGCCAGGAGAAACCTTTCCTGGATGTGATTCAAGGAGCATTCTAATTTCCTTTCAACACTGGCTCCAATTATGCATCGCAGCTCTGTGTTCAAAATATTATGAGCCTGAGAACAGCCCTAAAGAGAAAACGCTTTGTGAATCTTCGATTTGAAAAGGACAGACCGCAGCTTCAGGTCTTGGGATTTTGGCGCAGTGCTGTTCCCACCCAGACTGTCCCCAGGAGGAAGGAGGCATTTACAGATGCTGCCAGGCCCATTGGATATCTGCCAGTTTGTTTGGAGTGTATGATTTATTCAGCCTTAAATTTCAGCCCCCAGAAACAAATTCCTCTTGACTGAAAACAAAAGTCTTAATATTTCTTTGTATAAAATATTCATTGTCAACGGTTGGGGCAGAGGAGAAAAGCAATAGTTTAACTTTGGATCAGAAGAACAAGGATGTGGTTAAATGTTATTGATGTGAATAATATCAGCACATTTTCTCCTTGAAAATCTTTGCAAGATTTGCATACGTGTTTATTGTGCAAAACATATGCATCTTGTCTGGAATATATTTCATTGTGTAGCATATGGTTCCTTTCAGCAAAGGATCTTAAATGACTTTAACAGAAAGAGTTCCTCCCTTCATTCACTCCCAGAGAGTAAGGTGCTATTTAAGAGGCAATAACTCTTTCCTGAGGGCTCCAGTTAAGTCCTTAGTAACGGACTTGTAAGTTGCACACCCATCAGTTTTCCTCCCATCGCTCTCTCTTGGCAGGGCTGGCTGGGCTTAACTGCCCCGGGCAACCAGGCCCTGCAAATCCATAATAGAAGGCAGGAGTGTCTCTTGCTCACAGTCCAGATGTGGGATTCCTGAAGGAAATCTGGAAGAATTATAATCTTGGGCAGCACTGTCCAATAGAACTATAATAGGAGCCACAGATGCGAGCCCCATACTTAATGTTGCACTTCCTGTGAAAAAAAAAAACCCACACACCAAAAAAACCCCAACCACCAGGAGATTTGACTTAATATATTTTCAGCAATCCACTGTAGTAAAAATATTATAATTTAAACATGTAATCGGTATAAAATTATCGAGATATTTCATGTACTAAGTCTTTTAAATCCAGCATGCATTTTATTCTAATGACATGCCTCAGTATGAACTAGCTACATTTCAAGTTCTCAGTAGCCATAGGTGACTAGTGGCTACGCTATTCCAAAGCACAGTTTTAGGGAGAATGCTAAGGGTGAGTCAGGCAATTATACCCAAGCAAATTTTATTCTATAGCACAAGAAGCAAGCATTGGGTGCTGAGACAATGGTAATGATGACATCATTGATGATGATGGTGGTGATAATTGTTTATACCTACTATCATTTTTTAAACTATTTATGGCTACTATTATATTTAGCTTTTATACACTTATTTATTATTTACTACTTCAATTACTATTGTGGGCTGTTTTAAATGTTTCACATTTGTTTATGCAATTCATAAAAGATCCTTAAAACATAGACAATGTTATTATTCCCCTTTATGGATGAAGAAATGAGGGCACAGACAGGCACTGAAAGAATGTACAAGAACCTCGCGAATGAGAACAAGGAACAGCAGATGATCAGCGCAAAGGGGGTGGGTGGCTGTCTAAATTCAGGCTACTAGGTCAATGCTCTGCATTCTCATGCACTCCCAGTATTGGGTCAGTGGAGGGTTAGGTCCACTGCTCTCTAAATGGCCTCTGAGCCACCATAAAACTAATTCATTGCCCTAGGCAGCTAACTTACTGCCATAAAAGGTAAGTTGAGAGACAGTTCGCAGATAAAAATTGTTGAGAGCAAGTTTATATAAAAACTGGAGAAAAGCACATGTGGGGAAATCCTCCACGCTTCCCCTCAGATGTAAATATCCTGTGATCACCTGCACTCAGTCACTGGAGAGCAACTTTCTTGAATAGACCTCAAAGTAGGTTATGCCCCTGGAGTTGTTCCCCTGGAGACCCCGCCCTGTGCTCATCTCCTGGCTGTTCTGGTCTAGGAAAATACGGATTACAAAGTGAAAAAGGCGTAGACCACCAGTGACCTGTCTACTGGGAAAGATGGACTCTTGGCCACGTAATTCTCATACAATGTGACAGAACTAAATATAAGACCCATGTCAGTGGTAGAGAAGAGGAAGTCAGAGAGTGAGCTGTGGGGAAGAAGTGCGTTGGGGACCAGGCAAGGCACGAGTTAACCCTGAGCAGAAACTGAGAGGATCGGGGAACTCCCAGAGGGCAGTGGGAGAGGCATCCCAGAGACGCTGTCTACTTACTCATCTTAGAAACTGTGCTGACAGCACACCAGTGCTTTTTAACTGAGCAACAGGAACACACATCCAGTCAAAAATCTGAGTCATCTGGCATTAACAGCATGTTCACATGCCAAAACATGGCCTGACCCACATCACTCTTCTATGCACCAAAATACAACATACATTCACCCTAAGAAGTGATGAGAAGCAGTAACTTTTTTTCTTCTTCTTTTTTCCGTGGCAGCACTCTTGCTCCACACCCAGCACTCTGTGAAATTCACACAGGGAAAGACTGGAAAGATCATGTGACATCAGCTCAGCCCACACGCTGGAATGGGAATCTACTGGCAAACTGCAAACTATGGGTCCTGCAAAATTAATTGAGATGGGACACATCGACCTGTAAGAATGCGTCTTCTTGTCTTTACAATGCCATTGAGAAGTATGTCACGAATATCCCAAAGCATGCATTTAAGAATGTGAATTGGAAATTCAATAGAGGAGAAGGGAGAGAAACAGGTAGAATCAGGAAAGGGAAAACCGGCACACCATGCTTTAGGACGTGACTATCAGCATCTCTCATTCCTCCCCAGAAAGCAGCGAATGTTGATAACAATTGTGAAGACTGAGGGCTTTCAGTATTTTGGAGAACATTTCACAAAGCAAACTTTAGTCATGTAAAATGGGTAAACATGATGTGAAATGTATTAACACATTTGGTGAATTCTGCAAATATATTTTTACACAATTAGCTTAATTATTTAGATACATATTAAACCTTGCTTGCCTCAAGCAATTTAACATGGAATGCAATTTCACATATTATCACAAGAAAAACACATTTATAGAAAATCTGTGTCTCTCCTTTCATAATAACACTTCAACCCATCATTACTTGAGATATAAATAGAATCATTTATATTTCAAGGATGATGAACACTGTATTCCAGAGACAGTGTCTCCTAATCCGAACAAGGGGCTCCCCAAATCCCTCTCTGTTCATCTGCTGTATTGAAATAGACCCTGGCACTGCTCCCTGCCTGACACCGTAACAGTGCACAGAATGGGGCCCCGCTCGCTCCAAACTGAAAAGATTAGTTATCATTTACTTTGAGGGGCTTTAAAGGTAAAGAGCACACAGAAGTAGTTTAGAAAGACTTGCGAAGGAGGCGGGGGTGATCACAGGCCTGCACATTCCTGCACTTACTAGGCAGCAGCCGCGACTCCAGCCATGAAAATGCTGCTCAGCAGCCATTGCTGACCGTCCTTCCATGAATATTTTCAATGGCTTGTGTGCAGCCTTACTTCCTGAGAGGACAAACTAGCTTTGGAGGTCCCTCGAATCTATCTTCTTTGCAACAGAAAACACGTAAAATTAATGATATGAATACTTTGTCTGGTGATTAAAAGATTTTGAAAGAGCGTCCAAATGTATTTTTTTTTTTTTTTACGGAACAACTTGATGCTCTAGGCGGTGTTTAGTATTGTCCCCTTACATTTGGAGAAACTCCATTTTACCAGGAAAGAAAATAAATCGCAGGGAGAAGTAACTTGCCACAGACCCTTAACTGTGTCCACACAGACAGTACCATTTTTTATCAAACGTTTTTGGCATTTTACTATATGACAAGCAATAGCACTCTGAAGAGAAAGGATGTAAAATTGTCTCTTTAATTGCCAGTTACATAGATTTGATCTCAAAAACAGCCGCCTGTTCTATGTGCTGTGCTTCAAGAGCTCCGGGAGGGTAGCAGTGTGCGGGAATTCTTTGCCTGAGGGGCAGCGGGGCACAGGACTAGAAGAGCAGCATCCGGGCCTAGGCCACTGTGATCTCAAATGCTGCCCCGCTAGCCTTCGCAGCTTTCCTTTCAGGGTAGAAAGCAATCACACAGGAAGAGAGACCCTGGACTCCATTTGTGTTCCTTTTCATTTAGAACTAAGCTAGAGGGGCTGAGAAAAACGTCTCCCCCGTTAGCCTGGGGACGTGGTAGGTAATGACTCAAGGAGTCGAAGGCAGGACTCCATTAGAGAGGATCTGAAGGAGACCCGGGGCTGCCAGGAGGAAGGAATTTCGCAAACCCGTGGACAGTTCAGGTTGGCGTTAATGTCAGTTTAAATCCTTTTCCACTCAACAGACGAGCTTTGAGAAGGGGCTCTAGCTGCCATCCTGACTGAGGGTTGACAACTCAATTAGAAAAGCTGCAGTTCAGGGAAGGTCCCGGGGTGGAAGAAGGAGGAAGCTGCTGGGCTCCCACCCCCAGAAAAGGTGAGCCCGGGCGAGCTTGCACATTCCCATTAATAATGTGCTCATTTTCTGCAAACCTGAGGGTCCCCGACTGAGCTGTTTGTAACATTGAAGCCCAGTTTTAAATCGTGTTTATCTAAAGGAAAAAGTTTCCCAGTCAATGCGTGTGTCTAACAGGTCACCCAAGATGCACCTCTCATTGCAGGGTTCTCGCTCCTCCTCAGCCAGGCACATCCTCTCAGAGGAAGACATTTTTTAGAAAGGCTCTGTGTGAAAAATGGTCACTGTGTGAATGGCAGAGACTGCAGCACTCCCCAGATATTCCCATTTGCTTTCTTGGAGTAGGGGCGGTCATGTAACTGATCAAATAAAACTTGTGGAAATAAAATGGCGCTTTGGGCTGCAGCATGAAAAGACACAGGGGGGGTTCTCAATTCTCTCTTTACTTACAATAGCACCCGAGGAAGGTTTGTCTTCCAGGGGAGCAGCTACAAGAGGTCTGAGCCTCTGTCAGGCTAGTTTTCTGAGGGACCATGTCGAGCCAAGCCTCTTGCTCACACTGAATATGGCCTATAAGGGTGAAGGAATCTGTTTGGGGTTAGGCCCCTGAGATTTCACCACTGTTCCCTCAGCAGAGCCTGACCCTTGCTAACTACTGCAGAAGGAGAGCTATGACTTCAGCAATATTCTGAGGCAGATAAATTAAGAAATGAAGACCAACATCAGGACCCTATGGAAATATGTCTATGCTTCCAGATTGGAGGCTTGTCCTTTTCTGTTACAGCTCCTGCTGTAAAGAATTTAGCAGTAGAGAGACAAGCTGAAATTCAATGTTTAATAGCAGGGTCTATTGGAAGACTCACAGACAACCGGTTGCCAGGTTTGGTTTTTCACCTATTAAACATACCACAAATCTCTCCAAGTCTACTGGCATTAAGCTGAAGCTACCACCATCTCTCCTCTAGACCGTGGCATTCACTCGTGGTCCACTCTGATCACTGGCCTCATTCAGCCCAAGCCCCTTTCTCTCCCCTGGTTAGAACTCTGCTATAGGTTCTCATTGCTCTTAAAATAAATTCGAAATTACTGAGTATGGCTCCAAGGGGCATTTATAAATGGAGGACAAGGACAAGAAGCATGGAATGTCATCCCACTTAATTTACCCCAAACAGCTCCTAAGGCCAACTTGTCTATGACCTAATCAGCTGCTGGAGATTTATTTCTGGGTTCAGAACAGAGTGTTTGGCAAACAGCTATTTACGGTTAGCAACACATGACCACAACTGAGGATAGAGGAAGTGAGAGGAGATGAAGATATAGTCATAGTGAAATGAATGAGCATTGACTGAATTCTCACGCCTTCATAAAATGTAGCTTTTTGGTAAAAGTTATTTTCCAAAAACTCATTTAGATCTTGTGACCTTCCTCTGAACACTCTCTATAAGTCCTTCTATAACATTCAAGGCCCCGCCCGCTCCAGCCAAGACAGTTCTCTTTGCAACATGTCTTTCACAGCCTCATGGTTTGTGTGTACGTTTAGGGGAAAGGGGAGCGGGAAGACCATTTTCCCCTTTTCATTTCCTACCCTCTTCATCACTTTCAAGACCTAATTCCCACGTTACATTCTTTTGAGCACTTCCCTGATTATCTCAGAGTTAATTGAGCTCTCCTAGCCATGGATTAATAGTTCTACACCAGGATTGGCCATGTGGTATTGTTATTGATATTATCATTATATCATATAATTATTGTTACATGTTATACCCTACCATTCAGTTCATGTCATATATTATGTTTCTTTCTCATGAAGACCCAAAACCTTATTAATAGTCATTACTTAAAAATTACTTATTTCTTAAAAAAAAGATATTACTACTTTATTCAATGTGCTATTTCCCAGGTTCCCCAAGGTCCTTGAATTCTAGGATGAGGCAAAGGGCAAAGCACTGCTGGGAACCACTGTGAGCAATAAAAATGGTACATCTGCCATCTAGTGGTGACCATGTATAAATACACCTGGACTTGGTTAAAAAAATCTAAAGGACCACCCTATGTTGAAGACAGTAAAAATAACACCTACCATGTATCGAGCTCCTACTATGTCCTGGGCACTGTGCTAAGAACTTTATATGAATTATCTCATTTAATATTCAAGATAATAATATGCAGTAAATTCTATCTTTACACCCATTCTAGAGATGAAACTTTGAGGCACTGAAAAATTAAGGTTTCTAAGCCTGGCAGCCTGAATTCAGAACGCACATCCTTATAAACCACACTACAATAAAATATGATCAACTGAACTAAGCTCTACACAGACACATTAATTTGTGTGTTAACAGACATGATAATTATTAAAATGTGCTTATAATTTCAGAGGTGGAAAACACATTCACATTTGTTTTATCTTTATGACCTCAAAGGTGGAGTGAAGTGAAGGTCTGAAGAAGAATCTGGGACTATCAGAGTGCAAAACACGGGAGTCTCCGATTTTCTCCTCTCCTGTGCCAAGTGCTCCATTTGTCAGAACACTTCATCTACCAACAAATCAAATCACCAGCACCAGCTTCCAGCCCCAATGAAAGGCTTTTCTCTCTAAGCATGGCTGACTCATCCAGTTTAAAATGTAATGTTTTTGTTGTCTTGATAACCATCATGTAATTGATTGACATTTCTCCCCAACATTCCAAACCTCTTAGGAAATCTGCTCGGACACTGCTCCAGCCACTCCGTGGGGAAGCTCTAACTAGCGCCTGTGTCTACCAGTGCTCAACTCAGGGCTCCATGTAGCTGTATAGCACAAATCTCAGTTTCTGGTTATAGGATATGTTCTTTCCCTTCATTGAAATACACTCTGCTTATTTTGGCCACAGTTCAAGCTTTTCTATATTTTGTCTATTCAATACTCCATTCTATTTCTTCTTTCAAAATATTTATTAAGATCAGATATGTAGTCCCTAACTTCAAGGAATTCGCAATCTAGTAGAACGGTATATACCTATTAAATTAATAGGCGAGATAATGATAGAGGATGCTGAGTGACAGAGAAGAAAGTGGACAGTCTGTGGTTGGAGATTAGCAGTGCGAGGGAGCACCTGTGTTTCCGGACACGTGACTGAGACCGGAATGAATAAAGGGGAAGGAGAGGGAGAAGAGCCACAATTAGTGGAAGATCTTAGGCCTTTTCGGACTTAGCTCCGCAGGCTATTGTCACTGCAATCATGCCTCTCATTTCCTTCCTCCCTTCTCATCCTCTCCTTTAACCTCCGATCTCTTGGCATTTATATTCTATCAGTGTGCATCGCTACACAGACTTACACACCTCTGCCCCTTATGTGCACGCGTCATGCTCACATACCAGCTACTTAAAACACTATTTTCAAAGTTCTTTGCATGTGTGTATCTCTCGAATGCTTCGAGGTGTTGGAGCAAGAGAAAAGTAAAAGGCAGATTTTTGCACTGAGAGAAAGAATATGGAAAGGGGGTGAAATATCTGAAAAAAAAAAGATTTTGGATAGATGACAGATTTGATTACAGAACACCCAGGACAGGTAAGAGGTATATGATCACAACATGGCAAGTAAAATGCTCTAAACAATTAGAATTTCAAGCGATATGAAAGTAGCTGTTTTTTAGCACACAGTTGATTTTGAGTTAGTTGCATTTTGTGACATCCGATGAGAATTAAACTCTTCAATATTTTGCTGCCCACAGACACCGTGTCTTTACTGCAGCATGACAAGTGTGTGGACTGTTCTGTGTAAGGCACAGAGAGCCTCAGTTACCATCCCTGCGTGGAGAATGCACGTGGAGAAGAACTCAGAGTGTCTCTATAAAAGCAGAACTTCCTTACTCAATTAGTTCATGCTCTGTGCTTTCAAGTCCTATCCCTGCACTTCCCTAACCCCTCCCCAAATATACAAACACATGTAAAAACCAATGATGGTAAAAAAGATCCCAAACCATCATTTTTCTTTATTCTTCTTCGTCTAGCAGACTCTGAAAATCCTTCACAGAGAAGACAAGCCAGATTACATTCAACCTCACATACCACCAACACAGTTGTCAGCCATGCAGCGTGCTCATTAAGGCGGCGGTGTCAGAAGCAAAGTGAGCACAGCTGGAACTTCGGTGCCCGGGTTGAGTCTGCAGGGCTGACTATTAGAAACTTCATCTTTTCACTTACGCACTGAGAAAATTTGATCTGGAAGTCACTGAGGGAGAATATGGGAGCCCCAAGATGTCACTCCTGTTGAGTGACTTTTCTGTTTCTGAGCTTTGGTTCAACACAAACAACTGGCAACATAAGCAAAATGATTATTAAAATATCTTTAGATAAACAATTCCATACTGTTTGGAATTTTATAACATAAGTTTCTTTCAGGCCATTGAAAATCCTAAAGTGTATGTCAAAATAATAAATTCCACACTTTAGAAATTTTAAATATACTTTCCTCTTCATTACCACCCCCCCCAAAAAGCCATTGTTTTTCTCTTTTGGAGCACCACTACAGCTCAAGACTTACCATGAAAGAAATGTAATTAATAGTTGTAACAACAGCAGTGAAAGAAGTATTCTAATTATTTGTATTTTGTGGTTCCTTGATTAAGGATTGAATTTTCATTGTGCTTGGTTTTTAAAGGTCATATTTAGAATTATATTGTTTGAGATCTTGAACAAGTGGATCTCTGTTTCTATTCCAGAAGTTATTAAAATGCAAGCCGAGGCATCTAATATATTTTTTACTTAACTGCTTAATCAAACTATTCTCCTGAAGGAAAGAAGATTGTTTCATTCATTTTTACTGCCTGTTTAATGAATTGATTTTCTTCAGAGAGGACATGAACTTGATGTTTCAGGGTTAGTTCTCTGGAAGAAGAATAAATATAATATCTGCATATATGTGTCTTTTCATCACTCAAGCATCCCTTTCCTCCTCCTCTCATAAAAGGTCACAAACAGCCAGCACTGACCTGGCAACTTTGCAAAACACACCTGCTAGACTCTGGACACCCAGATCAAAGCAGAGTGTCTCTGGGTGGCCTCTAAATGTCTCAGGACTCCATCTGATGGTGTGGGCTTTTTATCTCATCTAACTCTCAGTTCTCTACAACAGAAACGCTCTTGGAGAAACATATTCTGAAAGAACCAGGCTTATTTCTCACACGACAAGCAAATTAGCTGAATATTCTACCTTGAGCTTCTGTCTCCTATTAAGCCACCTTTGTTTTATTAAAAGTGAAAATTTATTTAACATATTACCAAGCTCCTTATATACTCTATTTTTTTTTCTTCATGGAGCTCCTTTGTGCAAATACACTGTGAACCTTAATTAGGACATTAAAATCCTCCCCAGCGATGCTCTATTGTCACTGGAATCTCCCAGCACTTCCCCACACCATTCTTTAAAATACTCTAAGGCAAAAAAAAAAAAAAAAAAAAAAAAAATCACATACTCAGCTTGTGCAATATCCTTTATCTTTGCTGAGTCATGCTACAACAGCTGTGAGGTCCACGTGTGTCAGCTGTCTATTTCAGAAGTTTAAAATGAAGGAGATTTTATCACTTTATACTCAGCCATTCATTGCCAAACAATTAAGGAAATAGACTCAGAAGGAATGACCGTATCAGACAAGATAAGATACGTGTCTCTTCTGATTTCTACCAGGCCTAGTCAGCCTGCTCTGTCCTTGTGGTTTTCACTGCCTGGGACCAGCCAGCTGCTTATCCTGGGAGTGCCTGGATGTCTGGTTCCCTCTCTCTCCTTCTCTCCTGTGTCTCTCAATCAAGCCGACCAACCTAATGCCCAGAGTTTCCAGCCAGCCCACCAATTCTGGATTATAAAGAATCTGTGTCCCAAGTAGCCACCAAAGGGGCCAGATGATGTTGCAGTCTCCAAGTTCAGGAGAAATAAGTCCTCGTGTGTAAACTCTGACCAACAGGTCAGAAGATGGAGAGCTGGCTAGGTATTCTCTGTTCTTTACTCAATCCATGAATTTCTCTGATGTTTTGTCATTCAGTCTATGCACATGTCCTCCTGAGCAAATGTACCTGCTACATGACCTTCTAGGTCTTTGCAGCTCATCACAAAGCACAGGCTGAGCAGTAAGGTAGCACACTGCATGACTTTTTGTGCTTTCTCCCTCCTTGCCCCCTTCTCACTCTCATTGCTATGGATTTATACTTCGAGCTCTGCTTTCTTGGGTGCCTAGGCAAAGGCCAATACAATAAAAGCAATGGGCTTATCTCCCTTTTTCCAGATGAGAGTCTATAAAAATTAATGAGAAAGAGGAGCCTCAATGTTAAAATCTCCAATGGCACATTTACCCTGTATTCAGGAATTTCAAAGTTTAACTTAATACTCCAACTGATGTGTGAGTGTCCTAACGTAACTTATATAGTACCAGATTTCATTTAACTGCACATTTGGAATGTTAAAAGACTTGTGTTTCGGTTTATGTTTTTAACAAATAATTATTTTAAAACGTTTATTTTTAAATTGATATTACCTGGAAAAAATGTTAAATTTACAGCAGAGAACCTTGTAGACACTAGATTAACCTGTTGATCAAACTTAACATCTTCAACGAAACAACCCAACATCACATGCTTCCTAATGCCGAGAACAGCAGTGCATCACTGCCGTGGAATTCTTGACCAATACATGTGGCGTAGATTGAACCATGAGGACACAATAAGCCCCAATGGAGGGGCATGCTCTAAAAAGTAACTAAACTGTGCTCTTCAGAAGTATTTTAAGGAAGATAATAAAGGCCTAGGTGTCATTAATTATATCAACATTAAATGATGGCCAGATGAAACCCAAAGTTGAAAAGTTTGGATAGAGCAGTTCTCAGGAGAGGCAAAGGGTGGAATAAAGAAGAGTGTGTGTGTGTGCTCATTCCTTAGTCTAACACAGAGTCTGTTAACAAACAAAACCACAATTTCTAGAAGTGTACAAGAGTAGTTTATTTCTCATTCATGCAACAATCTATGCAGCTGTTTCTGGCTGATGGGTAGCTTCCCTCCACATGATGATTCAGGCATCTACTCCATTCCACCTTGTGGCTCCACTGTTGCTCAGCATCCCCCCTTTCTCTGTATGTAACAGTGCGGGGATGAGGCTGGATAAGCTATCATTGCCTCTCAAGTCTTTGGCCTGATAAACATAACTTTTATTCACATTGAATTGGCAGCAATTTGCACATGGCCACACCTAGAAATAAGTGGGGTTAAAAAATGTAGTCCTACTAGTTACTGGCTGGGCAGCTGCCTTCTCCATGTAACAAAACTCTATAGAAAGTGGAGCACAGATTGTGTGTGTGTGTGTGTGTGTGTGTGTGTGTGTGTGTGTGTGGATAGGGTAGCAGAGGGAAAAGATTTTCCTATGTTGTATAATTTGCAATAAAATACCATTTATTGAGCACTTACTATGTGTCAGAAATAATGCTAAAATTTTATATGTCATTCACTCAAAATTCCAATAAAATAGAATTATTATCCCCATTCTGGAGTTAAAAGCCAGAAGCTTTCTGAAATGAAAAGCAACATGCCCAAGGGTACAGAACAAGTTGATGGTATTTGGAGGTTTGCCTTGCTCTCAACCCCTGTAATGGTTTCACGCATGAATTCAGAATGGACATCTGATTCAAATCTTGGCTCTGACTTTTTAGTTCCATGACTTTTGGCAAGTTACTTCATCTTTTTAAGCTGTAATTTTCCCATCTATTAGTGGGAATAATGCTGATCTCACACGTTTTTTTTTTTTTTTTTAAGATTTTATTTATTTATTTTCAGAGAGAGGAGAAGGGAAGGAGAAAGAGCAATGTATGGTTGGCTCTCACATGGCCCTCACTGGGGACCTGGCCCGCAACCCAGGCATGTGCCCTGACTGGGAATCGAACCGGGACCCTCTGGTTCCCAGCCCACGCTCAATCCGTTGAGCTACACCAGCGGGCTCACGCATTGTTTTATTTTTTAAGATTTTATTTATTTATTTTTAGAGAGAGGGGAAGGGAAGGAGAAAGAGAGGGAGAGAAACATCAGTCTGTGGTTGCCTCTCACACCCCTCCTACTGGGGACCTAGCCCACAACTCAGGCATGTGCCATAACTAGAAATTGAACCAGCGACCCTTCAGTTCACAGGCCAGCATTCAATCCATGGAGCCATACCAGTCAGGGAAGGTTTCTTTTCTTTTTTTTTTTTTAAGCAAAAGATAATGCTTACTAAATTCTGATTTTGGTATTTCACTAAGTGCATGAAGAGGATGCAAATGTTAGTATCAGCCCTGGGAATCTTAATCTCACTCTTTGCTTCTTTACCTGTCAAAACCAAAGAAAGGCTATTAAAATTAAATGGCCTAACATGTAGAGTGACTAGCTCAATGTGTGTTGTATAGTAAACGCTGAACGTGTTTGTATTAATTTCCTATTTCCGCAATGTCAAATTACCACAAATTTAGTAGTTTAAAACAACACAAGTTTGTTATGTTACAATTCTGGAGGGCAGAAGTACCAAATCAGTCCCCCTGGGATAATGCCAAAATGTCAGCATCCCTTCTGGAGTTCTCCAGTTTCTAGACTCTACAACCTGGACTAGACACTAAGAGGCAGCTTCTACCCATCAGCTGTGGTCCCTTCCTCCATGTTCAAAGTCATAAGTGTATTTCTCTTTTCTCTGACTTCTTCTTCTGTCCCTACATCTTTTCTTTTTGACTCTGACCTTCCTGCATCCCACATACAAGGACCATTGTGATTAAATTAGGCCTACCAAGGTCATTCAGTTCCTTGACTTAATCTCATCTCAGGTTCCTCAGTCGCTAAATAAGGTAACATATCCACAGGTTACGAGGATCGGGACATAGACATCTTTGGAGACCATTATTCAATCTACCACAGTGTAAGCTGTTTTGTTTGTATAATCAGAGGTCATTCTAAATTAAATGACACATATATGTGACTAATGTAATGCCTGACATTCCATAAAATTTCATAGAGCTTAGAGATATTATTTTGCACCCGTCAAAAAAAAAAATCTTTAATAACTTCTACCACTTAAAGAGACAAGCTTGGTTCCCCAGATAAAATACAAAGAATCAAAATAATTATTCAACCTATTTAATTCAAAAAACTAAAAACTAACAAACAAATGGAGTTGATATGTCTCAGTTGGTATAAAAATTCTGGAGAAAATTGGATTTTTTTTTGTTTGATTGCTTTTATTGAGATATCTGAATATTTTAGCCTTAATCTCTCTTGTAGCAAAGAACTGGCTCAAATCCCCTATTTTCTTATAAGTTAGCTTGAAATACTATCTTCATAGTTTTGAAAAAAAATATTTCTGTTGTGCAGTAAGCCTGCTGCAAGATGATGGAAGACCATGGGCTTTTTGGGGCTTTAGGAAGAGCCCAGCCTAGGGCTTCCAGTGCGAGAAGTCTTCAAAGACACAGCAGAACTACATAGCTTTAGAAACTTCCGTGTCCATTGGGAGGATCTTAGTTTACAAAGTAATATTTTTTTCTTAAGAAGCCAAATTGGTCAGTTCAGTCAGCAGATGATCTGGCTGTTGGTTACTCTAAGGCGTGTTTTAGGACATTAGGAACATGAGAACATGTGTTATCTGGCCTGGGAGGAAAGCAGCACCCCTAAATTCTAATCATTTCTTTCACTAATCCCAAGGAAATCTCTTAAGGCTTTAAAAGGTTGGGTTAACAACACTGGAAATATTTTTATTTTTCACACTCCTCTGCTTTTCTTGGTTCCATCTGGGACCAGAAGCCAGCACGCTGAAATACCAGGAGAAAGGCAGTCCTCAAATGTTTCCAGCCTGATGAGAGGCAGGAAATAGCAGAAAGCTCAGAAGGGCAGATTTTCTTTTCTGCTTACAAGATTTCCACACTAATTTAATATGTTAACAAGTTTGCATAAGTATTACTCAATGTGGTTTGGGAATACCCAAGTTTTGAAGCCTGTTATGGCTTTTGTGTTCCAGAAATGAATATTCATCTTTATTGTCACTGTGTTATTGTTAATATAAATGATATCATTTTTATTTATGTAATGACATTCTTGTGGGAATTCTAACATCTTTAAATAGCATGGCTATGGCAATTCCTTGTTCTCAAAAGATCTCATTAGGAGATCAGAGTCTAAATAAAAGGTTATGATTTTTTAAAAGACAGGCATGATGTTGGTTGAAGTTCACTGACAAATGCAGCTAAGTCTTTCTTTAGTTATATGAATAAATGCGAGAAAAAGTAGGAGGAATACCAATTGTTTAAGAAAACTGAAATGATTTAGCAAAAAATTTAAAAAAGATCTCAATATTTTCTTCATCTAAGTAAACTCACCAACTCAAAGTTCTCCAAATATGGCCTCAGAACGCTTTGGAGGAGCCCGAGCCAACTCTCATGAGTCAACAAAATAAAAATACCTGAAGGGAATGATTTAATAGCTACTGCCCATTCTTGTTGTAATAAAATAGGCTTAATTTTTTTAATCTATAAGACATTAAGAAATTGGGCTTTGTTTGATGCTTAGACCTTTTCATATGCTCATATTGGAAAACACAAGAAACCAGGGAAAGCAATAATTTGCAGCAGCAGCTTTTAGCCATTAGGGATTTAGAGATCACAGACATCAATGAGACTAAGCTTTCACACTTTCCTCAAACAGTCCAGAAGCAAAATGGATTTAACTCACACAGAACATGCACTTATGTGAAATTTGTATGTGCTAGGGCTTTTTAGATCACTGACATATTGAAGGCAGGGCTTGTGTCTGCAATGCATCTCTCACAGAGCATCTCCTGTAAGTTCTAGTCACCACTCAACATTTCCGGTGCAGCAGGCTCTGGGTTTCAGAAACTGGGCTCTGTAAGATTAGAACAATGGTTTCCTAACCATTTTTAGTGAAATGGCTAATTTGTGTATTTCATCCTCAAACATTTATTGGCTTTCTACTACATGCCATGGTTTATTGAACCATGCTTTATTCAGGGATCGCTGTCTTTACAGAGTTTACAGTGTCATGAGAGAAACAGACAATAAGTGGGTTAACAAACAATCAATGAATTCCAAATTTAGAAAAGTGCTGAAAAAGAAAAGAACAGGATATGAGGTAGGTGGGGAGGGTTCTGGGAAAGCCTATTTATTTATATAATACTTAACATGCAATCATGATCCATTAAAATAACCAAGAAAGAGCATTCCAAGGAACCATGAAGACCTACCCATGGCATAGGGTAGTGAGTGATCAAGCCAGATCAGCCTCTGGCCCATTGATCACAGAAACAGCATAAGTGTGTCATCCATCTCCTGACTTAATCCATTTGGCTTCTGCAAGAGCATTTATTTGAGTCCTTAGCTCAGCCTTACTATGGCCCTATCTCCTTACCTCCCTATCTCCCACCACCTCTGCGGGGAATGGAAGCTGACTGCCCTATCTGGCATGAGGCACCTTCCCCACTGCCCCAACAATATGGCCTCCAAGCCCGCACGGGTCTGGTAATGCCTTTTCCCATCATTTCTAAGTCTCCCCACAATTTCAAAAGGTATAGGTTGTTTTTCCTAATAATGCCATCACAAAAGTGAGCAAGTCTGAAAGGTTTAAGGGGTGATAAAGTCCTCATACCCGTGCCCCATGTTTACTCCAAGCTCCATGTTCCCAATCCATTTATGGTTCAATTCTCTTCACATCGCACTCATGTTGGTAATCAAGATGCAAAGAGGCTGACCCAGGCTGGAGAGTGGCTACAGAGTGGACAGTGGAGTCTCTGGGAAGAAGGGGACTGGGCCTCAAAACCGCAATGACATGGGGTCCACAGGCGGAACAAAGAGATGATAAGATGTGTTTGAGGATGAGATTATGTTTACAGCCAGATGAGAGACTGAAATTAAAATTTGAATTTCTCTCTTTCTGATGCATATTTTCCTTTATTAACTTGCTGCAGCTCCCTAGTTTAGATTTCAAAAATAAAAGCCCTTCATAGAACTCTGAAATTTAATTTCTAGTAATGTTAAACTAATATATTTTTTTAAAAAGCTAGCACTCAATGTTGAATTTTAACTTGCCATCTTAATATTAGGGACAGATTTTATTTGCAAGGCAATAAACTGAATGAAAATTGGTATGCAATATTAGGGAACCACCTGCCTTGTTTAGACAGGGGAAATAAGCAATCATGATGTATCTCTAAAAGTTGGCATGAAAGAAAGAGGGAGAAGCATCCATAAGAAACTGTGCTTTTCCAGTTTTCTGATCTCGGTCAAGTTCTCTTTTTATTAACCACACCCCAAAAGCTCTGAAATGTTCCTCAAAAAAGAGCCACCAAGCTAGTCCGTGGCCCACCCTTCCACAAATGTTGACTGAGTTCTTCCCCTTGTATATAGTCCCTTTGTGCAAAACATTTATAGTTGTATCTTTTAAGGCTTAGAATGAACCAGCTGTGTCTGCCTTTTTGCAGAACACATAAATATTTATGTCCTCTGATATATCAGCTTTGGGCCCTGAATTTTTGGTACTACAGTTTGTCAACATAAAAGGTGTGTATTTTTAGATGGTTTGGTCATTCTACAAACATAGATAGGAAAAGGATGAAGAATCATCCTTCATCGGCATTATTTCCTGAAAGCTAACAGTTTAATCTTATGATCTCATAGTCCCATTGCATATTTTGCTATTAAGGGTTGTTACAACGAGCTTTGTTTTGTGGACAGTTATTGAGGCTGTGTCAATAAAGGTAAAACATTCATTCTTCATGTGACAAACTTGTCTCCTCAGAGGGAAAGATACGAAGAAGTAATGTTTGGGTCTTGCCCTCAGGATACTCATGACTAGTGAGAAGAGAGGCAGGGAATCTCGGGTGCTGTGAGGGCAATGGAGGATGTCATAGAAGGCTTTCTAGCCTACGTGGTCTTTGGCCAGTGTCCCAGTGGATGAATAGGGGTTTAGCAGACAGAACAAAAGGGCAGACATTCCAAGAGAAAGAAGTATCATCATAAATAGATAGAGAAATAGAAGAATGAAATATCAGAGCAATAAAAGAATAGTGTAAAAATAAAAGATGGAGTCCACTGGGGAAATAGCTAGAGATGAGTAAGCAGGTCACAGAATTTGCATTACAGAGCTAAAGAACTCAGGTGTTTTCCTGAAGCCATTGGAGAATCATAGGAGGATTTTAGACAAGAGCACAATATAGTCAGAATTCTAATCTAGGAAGATGTTCGTGGCTGCTAGGTATAGGAGAAATTGGGGAAGGCCAAATGGAAATAGAGATTCTTCAGGCACATAACGTAGTAGTGCTGGAGAGAAGTGATTTGGGCTACATGAAGGCTGAGGTGATGGGGACGAAGAGGAGAAGTGCTGTGGTATCTGCAGGAGCTGGTGACTGGTTGGATGGGGTGTTGAGGGAGTTGGTGAAATCTAGAGTACCTCCCAGAAGCTTGGGAGTTGCCTTGGATGCCGAAGAGCATGGAGCAATTTGTCAGTCGGTACAATCTGTATCATGGTCAAAGTAGATAATTAGAGCAATGCCCAAATGTTCTTGCTAGTTTATAGTAATAGCTACCAGGCAGTGTGGGCTGGCTCTGTGCCAGGCACTGATCTCAGTGTGTTCCGTGGGCGTAGCATAAGGATTGAGGGCTCTGGCTTGGTATCCAGACGGTCTGCATTCAAACCCCACCTTTGCCACTAATGGATGATACAGCCTTGGCCGAGTTCCTTAATCTATACTTTAGTCTCCTCACCCATAAAATGGATGTAATAATGATAAAACCAACCTCACAATGCGGTTGTAAGGATTAACTAATTCAAGTAATTCACCTTGGTGTGTAATTAACATATAGAATATGTCCACTGAATGTTGATTATAATGATCGCACATATTAACTCATGTAAACTCACACAATCAACAGAGATAGGTATCCATTATCTCCCTTTTCAGAGAAGGAAATTGAGACACAGAGAAATGGTAGAGCTACGAAGTCAAACCAAGCAGTCGGACTCAGGAGCCTTTACTCATAACCACTTTGCCATAGTCCTCTGGATTCAAGGGTGTCAACTGAACAGGACTGTTCCAGGGAGAGGCAGAGATGGTGCGAGTGGTACAGGCAAAAAGGTCCCAGCATGCAATGCTGTTCAAATCAAACCTGAACCTGATATCCCTAGAGAAGTACTGACAGCCGGAATAGCCGTGTCACAGGCTGACTTCCTGGCCAGGACTCTGTCCCTCAGGGTACGGAGGCCAGCATCCACCCACCCTGCTCTTCAGCTTTGCTGACTCCTGTTCCCACACACCTAGTTCCCGGGCCGCCCAGACAAAAGAAACGCCTGTCACACCACTGCTATAAATTAGCCTAATGTATCCCTTTCAGTGCTATTTTCCTGTCTAAATAAGTAATAGCCTTTGCTAAATTTGGAGTTTTCAAACTTTATTTTTATGGAAAGAGGCAGTTTAGTGTAGTGGTTAAGAGTTTTAGCCTGGGAGTGAGAAAGACCTGTCTGCCTCTGCCAACAACAGGCCAAATTTAGTGAATGAAAATGATGGGTGCTCCGATAACTTTGAATTTCAGATAAACAATGGATATATAAAAAAGTGTCCACTGCTTTTCTGAAAAAAAAAATGGAGATTATACACACGCACACACACACACACACATATCCATTGTTTATCTGAAATTCAGATTTAACTGGCATCCCATAATGTATCCTGTATGGGACTTAACTTGTTGGAAACTCCATTCTCTTACTTATAAAATAGAGGTAATAAAAGACAGTGATAGTGACCACAATTGTTATTTGCTGCAAAGATTAAATGAGATAATATGTGTTAAGCACACAGGAAATGCTCGATATGTATTGATTATTGTTATTATTATGCTGTGAAATGAGAAGCTGGCAAAGTACAAGGGACTTTTTCAGCCCTGATTCTTCTGATACTATTTAAGAAGCACTAGAGTTGGGAATGGAAGATGTTCTGTCCAAGATGCATGTGTGCATTTCGGAAATGGAAATATCAGTCCAACTTCATTTTTCTGTTTTTGAAGAGGAACTGGGTAAATGCTTGTATTTTCCAACATAATTTTCATATTTTTCTCCTACCTCTTCTGCCCATAAAAATACCTGCCAAGCTAACTTTAGAAAGAAGGAGAGGTTCTAGGCACTTAGGCCTGTGTCATTAATAAAGTCAATAAAAATAAAATAAAGTAAAATTGGAAAGCCTTCTATAAAAAATAAAGTGGAAGTAAGATCGGGTAGGGCTCATTAATCTTCTCCTATTTCCTTGGGAAGAATTTGGCAAAAACAGATTCTACAAACTCAGCCAGCTCTCTTTGAAGGCTACCTGCCCTGGGCCCATTACATATTACATGATAAGTATACCCAACAATTAACTAATGAATTGGTTTCTTTAGGAAATGATCAGAAGTGTCAGGGATTGAAGAATATTTAGATTGCCTCTATAAGTCCTGCTGAAGAAACATCTGGTTCTTTTTTCTTCAATCAACAATGCACCCTGAAGAGTCCCAAACTCAAAAATGATTATGTTTTATGTCATTTATGTGCCTTACAGTGTGACAAATTTAACTTGTAAGAATAAGTGATTCCGTGTTCAATTTACGTCGATCCCATTTTCATCCAAACATCCAAAGAGAGAGAACCATTATAGATTGATAAAAGCAGCTGATTGATCTATTGATTTCCAGACCTTAAATCTCCTAGGGACGTCTCTGTAAAGTTCGTGTTCATAAAATTCTTGTTCTGCCACAAAAGCTCCCAGTGGATTGTGTTTCTCAACTACAAGGAAAATCATCAGGGACAAGCCCAGAAAATGTTTCTTTAGTATACACTAGGCAGGAGGGCCTTCCAAATTCAGTCTCAATCTCGTTTCTTCAAAGGTTTATTTTTATTTCATTTTTGAAAACTTTTAATTTGAAGAGGGGGGAAAAAGCCCTTTAAAGTGTAACAACCCGCCGTGATGTAAGTGCCTTTCTGTCTCATATATAATCATGTCTGTTTGGGCGTGCTGGGTGTCATGTCCAGGGCTACGGTGCCACATTGAGAACAATATTGAACTAAATGGTTTTGACAGAACAGCCAGACCTTTTCTTGGGGCTCCTGCTATATTGCATATCTGCCTCTTTGTACACAACAGGGTGAGTGACTGATGGAAAGCAGAGAGTTCAATTGTGGTTAGAGTCCGAAAAAGAGCCATCAATGAAAACTCTTTAGTGATCTGCACTAACGCCTGGGCGACTAGAGTACAGATGACTATATTTTCCAGGTTACCAGGTATAAGAAAGAGCAAAATAATTTTTCTCTTTCTAAAATGCGTACTCTGTCACAATAGATACCATGGATTATATCCATGCAGATTAGACTCGCCCATGG
This sequence comes from Micronycteris hirsuta, assembly GCA_004026765.1. Lineage (NCBI taxonomy): Eukaryota > Metazoa > Chordata > Mammalia > Chiroptera > Phyllostomidae > Micronycteris > Micronycteris hirsuta. Next base: position 36,034 of record PVJI01008264.1, on the reverse strand, counting down.
GGACTAGGCTGAAAGGACATTGTTAATCTCAGCTCCTCTTCCCCATTGCTTTATGGAGTCTAGTTTATGGGTGTTGGGTTGTGTGAGTGAACTCTAGATGCATTTATCTCTAGGCAGAGTGTTTTCTGTATTGGTGAAAGCTTATCTTTCAGATTGTATAATTTACTGAGATAATTTATGGAGATTTTAACTCAATAATATTAATTGTTAGTGCCAGCCACCTGAACCTCCACTGTTACCCCCATGCGTCGCTCGGCTTGTGGTTCTCTATGCCCCAGGGTAAACAGAGAGCCTTTGTTTTCAACCAGAGCTATGTTAACTAAAGGAGAGGCTCAGGGAGTAGAGAGACAGAATCTATCAAAACTGGTAAATATCTTCCAGGAGACTCAGAAAAAGGGTGGATTCTGGGGCCTTCATGAGTGATGGGAGACTAACCCAGACTCCCAAGCAGCGCTGATACAGGGGGTGGCAGGTGGGTGCCGATGGAATCTCACTCTAATGGCAAAGTCCTTTGGAGTCCCACTGAAGGATCGTGGTGCCCATGCTTGGCACAGCTGGAAGGGTCTGCTCACTCTGTATCAACCACATGGGTTTGTTCAACGACCACATGGCCTTATGCAAATACTAGAAGGCATTGAAAACTGAATCTTAATCACCTGATAGAAGCACTTGTTTTCCCCAATGTTATTTTGATTCCATCACCTTTTTCAGAAATGTTACCATTCCTAGATCATTTGGAATCTCCTCATTGTGAATTTAAGGTCTTCCCATCGGTACAATGGCTGAAAGTTGAAATTCGAGTTGCACTTTGCTGACTTAGGGCTAAGTTCAGCCAGTAGATATATTTTGTTTAATTAGTATGACATCATTCAAGTTCGAGCAGCATTTTAAATTTTTTTTTAAATCAGAGGCTTCCTTAGAAAAATCTGGAACTCTGGGTTCTTTTGAAAAGAGCAGATAATCTGGAACCACTGGGCCCACAGGCCTGCTGTACCCACCTCTCAGAGCTGGACGAGGAACAGGATATGAGCTCTCCGATTAACTACAACTCTTTCTGCTCCTTTGTTTCCCTGCCGGTGTTTACTTGCCTTGTTTGTATGTTGTGTTGTATGGCATTGGTAAGCATATTTGTTTACAGTTTCTTTAAACTGAAGAGAAATGGATGGGATAACAGGGATCAGGGGTCAAGTTCAAGGAATGAAATGTAAACATTCAAAGTCTTCAGCAAAGGCCATGATAAGTTCTTTTTAGCTTTTTAATTGAGGCTGGAGATACAAAGATCAGAATCTAAGTAGAAAACGCAGCAATGTATTGATACACAAGTCTATAGCTACATAACAAATTACCCCAACACTTAACTACTCAAATCAACAACAGATTTTTCTGTCTCACAGTTTCTGTGGGAGTGGCTTTCCAGGCCAGTTCTGGCTTGGGTCACTCATGAGGCTGCAGTCAGATAATAGCTAGGAAAGGGGTCTTCCCAAAGGCTCCTGCACTCATGGGCCTGGAGTCTGGGGAAATTCTTCAGCTGGGATGGCTGTGACTGCCCAGGCACGAAGGTCTACCTCTGTGTGACCTCTTCTCCCGGTCTCCCCAACACAGCAGTAAGGGCTTCTACGGCAAGTATTGAGAGCAGAGAGCTAGGTGATAGTTGCATCCTGTTTTGGACGGCCTCGGGTATCCCACAGCCTCACTTCTGCCTCACTTTAGAGTTGAGGCAGTCACGAGCCCCCATGCACATCCGAGGAACAGAAACATAGACCCTGTCTCTTGGTGGGACAGGCATCAGTCACATTGTAAGGAGAGTGTGTGACATGGAAGCTATAGATTGGGGGCACCCCTCTGTGGAAAATGCAATTTGCTACAAAGGAAAACAGGAAATAAGGTCAAGAACGAGAAAATCTGAATGGTATAAAAGCAAATGAGAATTCAGGTATCCTTATAAGAACAGGAAATAGAAAAGAATGTCTAGAGACCAACGTACCTGCCTTGCATGTGTTGGTTTGGTTTTTCTTCAGCTGACCATAGGTCAAAGGTTAACTTGGGCATGCTCCGGCCACTGAGCATTGCCAAGTTCTGAAACCGCCTCCCATTCCCGCCCTGGACAATATCGCTTGTCATTACCCAGTTCTCCACTTCCACCGACGCACTGCCTCACTGTCCCCTGTGCGCAGCTCACCTCTCGGCCTCTGCCTGGCTCCTCTGATCTGTGTTCTACCCCCTCTTTTTATTCAATCTGTGCTGCTCTCTGCAGGAAAGCCTTTTCAGCTTCTGTAAATTCACTCTTGCTAGGAACCACCACATATTCTATAGAATTCTCAGACATGGTAACTGCCCTTTACTATGTATATACCTTTTAAAAAATATAAGTGGGTTTTAAGAATCTTTATTTCCCCTTTTCTCCGTTTAAATAGAATATTTGACACAGAATGGGCCCTTTTTCTTTCTCATTTTGCTGATGAGGAAACAGAAGCCCAGACAGGCAAGGAGTCTGCCCTGACTTACAGACCTGGGACTTGGCAGGGAAGGGACACAGCCTGAATCTCCTGACTTGTGGTTTAGAGCTCTTTGTGGCACTCAGGGGTGAAAACTGGTGGGCAGTCCATAGGCCTGGACACGTCTGGCCAACAAACATGCCGTGGTTGTGTAGCACACAGTGCTGTGTTTTCTTCTGTTTTGATTACATTCTCTGTAGACTCCACTAACCTCTATCTCCAAGTCACTTACATAGTTCACTACTGGCCTGGCCTCTGAAAGCACTGAATTTCTGCAACTCCCACCCCACCCTTATGACCACTTTATGTGCTTTCTAAACGGAGGAATTTTACTGAATAACAGCTGACACTTGATCCTCTACTCTGTGCCAGGCAATTTACATGCACTAACCCATTTAATAGAAACAGCACCCCTCGTTATCCCCATTTCGTAGATAAGAAAACTCCGACACCAAGAGGTTAGGTAATTTGCCCACATTCTAACACACAGTCAAGACTGAGCGCTGGATGTTGAATCCAAACACTTTCACAGAGCTCATCATCTCAGCCACTCGGGTGAAGTGAGGCTAGACAGACAAAAGGCAGTACAAATAAATGTGAGTGGATTTAATCAGCCCTTTTCAAAGTAGTCACTGTATTTGCAGGTTTATAAAATCTATCTGTTGGTTTATATTTGACAGAATAGGATGATAGGACATTAATGCCTTAACGCAACTCATCTGCTAAATGAAATATTGTTGTCCACGTGTCATGAAAAGTGGATTTCACTACCTCAAAAATGCCCACCATCTGGGTTTGATTTTTCAGGCTAAAACTAAAAATTTAAGCATTTTAACCGAATCACCGTCTAAATCTTTATTTTAGTCTCTAAATGTTTCTGTGGCTAGTGTAAAGATGAATGGAATTCGAAAGTGGCCATTAAGATTACTACCGCATGATGGAAACTAGAGTCTACTATATAAATCTAAATCCCTCCATAAATTAAAAAAAAAAAAAGATTTACTGCTCAAAAATAAAAATATAAATCACCCTCATTTTCTAAATCATTGCTGCTGCTGATCATCCTCAGCATGGTGAGAGATCACTATGTTATTCTGGATATAGTACTACATCTAAATTTTCTAAGTAGTCACACTGCCCAGGGGATTTACTACTTCATGTACTTGCCAAGATAGAAGGTATTTCTGCATAATTCCTGTAGCTGAACATTACTGATGCTCTAAATGCATGGAACATTTAATATGTATAGCAAGTACAGTAGGATAGGTTATTGACAAGAATTATGATTCTTACACCAAACTATTGAAAGCCCAATTAGAAAATTGGTCACTTTTGGGGAGTCTGTCTCCTAATCTCTCCTACTTAGAGAATGGGATTCAGCAGCAGGAGCAATTCATAATAGGGTCAGAGAGTGGCGCGCCTTGAAGACCAGGCTCCAGCATTTGAATCCTTACAGATAACAGAGGGCCATTTAAGGATTGTTTTGAACAAAGTGAATGATATGATCAAAGAAGTGTTTGGGGAAGGTTAATCTGTCAGCGGTGTGTAGAATGTTCTCCATCATGCAGTGACAAGAAAATGGGTATGTGGACAGAAAACAGTGAATTAATTCACAACATATGAAGAACAAACCAAGTTCAACAGCTATCAATCCAGACCAATATTCATGTCCATTATTCTGAATGCTCTGATCACTTTCAAGTCATAGCTTTAAAATTCTGGATTATTAATGACTAAAGGACTTTTCTGACTGTATTTGGAGGTTCGGGAGTAAAAGAGGAAGAAGGGAGCCCGAAAAGCTGTGATGCAGTCAGAGGGACACCTGGTGTATCACAACAATTGACCAGTGACCATAGTTAGTCTTCACTGATGACCTTTTTATGGGTCCTCCTATTGTTTCGGATTTCCACTTGTTTCCCTGAGCATCTGTTCTTTTCCAGATTAACCCTTTGCTTGTGTCTTCTGCAGTAGATGCTCAGTCATCCAGGAAGTTTGGATTGCTTTCTATACTGGTGCAGTCTGGGGAAATTTCTGTTCTGTCTAGTGCTGAGTAGATGGGCAGGCAATTCTCAAAATAACATATTAGCTGTATTTCAAGACATAAGACCAGTCATCTTCTACCGTGCTAATGCAAAATGGTTGACAAATCGCTCTTTTCCAAAATATTTTTCCCAGTTTGGGTAACAATATTTTATTAGTCTACTATTTCAAAGAATTCACCAGAACTGGAACTGCTCTGATATTAAAAATCCCTGACTTTGTTACTTATATTCTGGCATGGAGCCGGATCTGTCTTAAATCAGGGGTGGGAAAAGTATTGTCCTCAGGGCAGCCTGTCCTTAAGAAATTTTACTATGCGCTAGCTCTGCACGCCTGTCTAGAGACACGAATCAATCCACTGCCAGATAAACAGGATGAGCGGCCGAGAGACTGATAAACTAATGCTTACCTCAGAACAAGAGAATCAATCTCTCTTTCTCTCTCCTTTATTACTTCTGTTTTATAGTTACCACCTCACTTTCTATCGTATTCTTTTGTTATTATTATTTCTTCATAAATTAAGTATTGTATAAAACACAAATGCAGCTTTAGGGGGTTGGCTATGAATTCCAACCTTTATTTGCTATGTAAAAGGTCGGCAACACTTTTTGAAGGTCACCTGTGTGATCTAGACCTTTGAGTGCCACTGTGGGAAAAGGTAATCCCTTGATTTTAAGAGTTACAGAACCTCAGTAAGAGATATAAATCCATCCATTAATGAATGCAGAGACCTACTTACATGTCTGATGAACAGAGGGTTTTGATAGAAGCCACACTGCAGGGAGGAACAATGGAGCCTCTCAGAGAAAACTAACAAAAGAGAACAGGGATGAATTAGCCACTGAGACATAGCAGCTGAAGGCTGGAGAAAATCGTGGCACCTGTACAGTATGAGGCTGTACGCAAACTGCTCTAACTCAGATACTGTGAGGCCTCTCTGTATTGGGAGAACAGGCTGGCATCAGAGCCTGTCAATTGTCTTACCAATCAATATCCATAGTCTCCTGCCTTAGTATGAAACTCTAATTTTGCTTGGACTGGGGTTCTGCCCAGCTAAAACGTTAAAATCTCAGCCTCCTTTGTAACCGGTCAACCACGTAACTAAATTCTGGCCACATGTCATTGTTGCGGGGGCCTTCCAGAAAGACTCCTTAAAGGGAGCTGGCTGAGTCAGGAAGTATGCCCCTTTCGCCCTGTCCTCATCTTTCTTCCTGCTGGCTGGAATGGAGCTATGATAGCTGGAGCTCTAGTATCTATATTATGTCAGGAGGTGACCTTAGAATGAAAACCACATGTTAAGAGAGTGGAGCAGAAAAAGCAGATTTGGGGCCTGGCGAATACAACCTCCAACTATCCCTCAACTGCTTGCCTTGACATGTATGTTATATGAACAAAAAATACACTTCTATATTCTAGAAAGTAGTGCTTTGGTTTGTTGTAGTTTCCCCTCTTCCTTCCTTCCTTCTTTCCTTCCTTCCTTCCTTCCTTCCTTCCTTCTTTCTTTTTTTCTTTTTTGTATGAAGGATAATTCCTAAAATATAACTGCAAACCTAACCTTGATTTAGAGTTGTATGATTGTTTCAGTTATCTATTGTGGACAACCATAATTTATAATATCTCATTATTCTTTGGGTCAGGAATTTGTGCAGGGCAAAGCCGAGCCATTCTCTGGGTCCTTGTGATGCTGGCCGGAGTCACTCAGGCAACTGCATTTATCTGAGAGCTTGTCTAGAGCTGGGACATCAAGATGGCCTCACAATCTCCAGGACCTCTCTCCACGTGGCCCCTAGGCATTCAGTAGCTTTGCTTGGACTTCCAGCATGACAGGTGCATCCAAAGAAGCGAGAGACCTACTGAGTCACTGAAACCTGTTCTCCAAAGCCCCAGAATGTCAATTCTACCACATCTACGGTCTGAGTAAGTCACAAACACAATCCGATTCAAGAAGAGGGAAGTAGAGTCACCTCTTTATGTTAGGAGCAGCATACATGGACAAGAATGGCAGTAATAATTCACAATCATGTTTAGACTATTTTACCAAATTGGTTAAAATAAAATAATAATATATCAGCAGCCATTTGAACCCCTCGGCTATCGAACTGCCCACTGAGAGCTAAACAGAGAAACTGAAAACCTATCCTGAGGGAACTATATGCCTGTGATGACAAAACTGCAAAATATGACAAAGAGGCTTTTGGGGGGAGTCAAACGACAGGGCACTACCAGCAACATGTGACCCAGGTTGCTGCAGATAGCATCCGCGTGCAATAAGACGTAACAGTGGGCAATGGGAGCGACAGCCAGAGCAGGAAGGTTCCAGAGGTACAGAAACCGGTTCCGACTATACATGAGAGCTTGCTCTTCTCTCCTTCTCCATAATTTCCTCCCTCCATCTTCTGGCCTTAGCAAAGACCCTTGAAGAAACTCTGGGGTTCGTTTTCTCTCTTTGGAAGGTGGGGCAATTGATTGTGTGTGCCTGGTGGCACAAGCTGTTAAAATGACATCTGAGGGACATTTTACATTACACTACGGTACAATACATGCATATTCTTCTCTCTCAACTTAAGTGTAAATTCACTGAGTACATTTTTTTCCTATGTGTATCTATCTATAAGTCACTACTTTCACATAGGAAAATGTTTAAAAAGACATATACAACATTTTAATAGTTACTATCACTAGGTTATAAAATGACAATGTTTTCTTCTCTTATTTATACAATTTTTTAATTTTGCTAAAATGAATGTGTTATTTGCCTAATGTATGTGTATTTTTATTGAACATATGTAATTACTATTTTATGTTTCCCTGAGGAAACTTACTTCTCACTTACAAGTGGCCTTTAATTGATCATTTTTACAGCAAATTGGTAGTCATAGCTTGCTATGAAAGGTCCCTAGTCTTGCCTCAGATCTGCTCAGGAAATAGTAATATTCCTGCACAAAGATTCATAATCCCATGATATACATCTTAGGTGTTTCAATGCCAAAGATTAAAGAAATTTCAAAGAAACCACCAGAAGGTTGAATTATTGAAATGCTAATGAAGACATGCCCTCAGAGAAATTTCAGGGAGTCTTCACAGTTTTCAAGGCTTTATCTGAAAGATCTTTGCAGAATAAACATGGTATTCAATTTATGTTTCTCCAAAAGTCTGCTGGAATTTGAACTTGTGTTCCCAGAGAGCATTCAAAAGCACAACTTAGGTCACTAACCAGTGTAATTTCCATTTGCTGTCCACATGATCTGTGTTCTAAAATAAGAATTTGTATTTAATTTCAAAACAAATTAATTCACATAATCAGTCTTTAAATGTATTGAATGTTGAATGGAGTAGATTGGCTTGGTCAGGAGGAATCATACACTGCTAGACATGTTGCTGTATATTTACACGGAAAGTTGTCATTTCTGTCCTGGCTGGTGTGGCTCGGCGGGCTGGACTCCAGCCTGTGAACCAAAGGTCACTGGTTCATTTCCCCGTCAGGGCACCTGCCTGGGTTGTGGGCCAGGTCCCCGGTTGGGGGTGCAAGAGGCAACTGATTGATGCTTCTCTCCCTCTCTTTCTCCCTTCCTTCCACTCTCTCTAAGAAATAAATAAAATCTTTAAAAAGCAGTTATCATTTCTACTTTTAAATGATGGCACTTTTAAAAGATGGCATTTCCAAAGGGTGTTTACTATACAGCACTTAAATGTTCCTGTGGTAAAGGTAATTCTCTATCTCCTTTGTTTTTTAAAAAAAGCCACAGAGAACAGCTAGATATAAATAGTATAAATGATTATAAAGATAAAACTAGAAATATTTTGAGTATGATATATATGTATATGAGTGGTATGTGTGTGTGGGTAGATGAAAGATGGGCAGATGAATAGATAGAGATATTCCATATATAGTATAGTATATGCATAAATGTATATAGTCTTATAAGAAATATGTTTATTAGGCAAAAATATACCACACATAATCATAATAAAAAATTTCTTATGGATTACAAATTATGCATATGTTCACATTCTTTTATTAACTTGACCTATAAAATAGTTTGAATGCCATGATATAAAAATCAGAGCAAAATCCAACCTTTTGTGTCACTTCTGAAACACCAGAGAAGAGAGATCAAATTCCTTGACCCTCATTACTAATAGTTTTTATGTATAATTAAATATTTTTTTAAATGTTATCCTGCTTAGGAGGTGAACATGGCATTTTACTTCACATGTAGCATGCTTGGGCATTCATTTGTTTTTCACACACCCATAGACTGTAGGCTATGGGTTAGAATAAATTCTACAAGGCAAATTCTTGAAACATTTGAAAGGGAAAATATCAGAAATCGTGATGAAATGAGAATCCCATTAGTCACCAAGGGAAAAACTACTGCAAATGCAACGCAAAGGTCTTACAGTTTGCTGTATTTTCACCTAGTTTAACAATCACACAATGTGAAAGTGTTGGTGGACCAGGCTATCGCTTGGTGCTGAGTTCATATTTCCCCAAACTTTTAGACCAGAAAAGCTTCCCCAAGTTAGAATGTAAGTGACACTGGTTTTGTATTAAGATTCCTTATCCAGTAGAAATAGAAAATCCATTCCTAGTCTTACCAAATGAGCAGTCTCCATGATTTTGTTCTTAGTTCTAGCACGGTTAGATTATGGTGACAAACAAGCAGCTATTAGAGAGAAACTGACAACATGATATGTGCAAAATCTTTATTGATAAGATTCCTTAATCTAAATTAACAGATCTAACATATACTTCCAGGGCAGCCAAAGTTTAATGGCGGGGTGATCATGGACATAATAACAAGGCTTCAGTGACTTGATATTTTGAGTGTTAAGGCATATTACAGAGAAAAAGAGGAGATAAATGTTGTCATTTCAGCATACAGGGAATACGAAGCAATGAGATTCCAAATCTTTTCCAAAGACTCATACAAATCCAACGCCTGAGCAATTTCTCCAGCTCTGCGTTTATTGGCTGTTCACTCATCCGTTAAGCAAAAAATATGTTGAGCTAAGAGCTAGCAGGGACTATGGTGAGTCCAGTAAAGGGTACAACATGATAGAAAACACAACCTCTGTTCTATAGCTGCTCTCAACCAGTGCAGTATAATGTACTAAGTACAGTGATACATATTTGGTGCTCTGACCGCCAGAGGAGGGACAACCCAAATTTGCTTGGAGGAGTTGAGAATGGCCTCAGAGTAGTGACATTTAAAATGGGACTTGCAGGAGGAGTAGGAGTTTACCAAAGAAAGCCAGCAAGAGTGTAGAAGCCTGAAAGATAATTGAAGGTGGAGAACTAATTAGCAAAGGATACCTAGGGTGAAAGGGAAAAGACATGGAATTAAAGAAAATTACTTAAATATTTGGAATCAGTTGGTAGCAAGTAATCTAAAAGATGATAGCAAAATGTTGTTTGGTGCTTTATTATAAAGACTGGTGCATATGACAGCTTTTCATTCTCAGTGTGGTAGTTAGATGTACTGAGATTTATGTTTCCTCAGCTCCCCGTGGGCTATGCAGCGGAGCCTGGGGGGTCAGAGACTCCTGGCCCATCACCTGGGGCCAAAAGCAACCTCTTCCATTACTCAAAGCACACTCTAAAAATATTATCTTCTAGACCTTTTGTGGGATGGAACCAGTGTCACAGAATCAGTGTCACACCAAGCTGAAGGGTACATGCTCTAGGCGACAGAGATCTTCTGAGCAATGTTAGGCTAGAAAGCGGAGGCGGCACAAGCCGTTTGAGATAGGAAGGCAACTTCAGAAGCCTCAGCTCCTTCCTGCCGGGGTCACTCTTCAGCTACCTCCATGTCATTCTGTTGAACAGAACTCATGCTCTCTGTGGCAAGAATTCATCTGAGAGACACCAAAAAAGACCCTGGGATATCAGAGCAGGGCCACAATACTGACCTTTGTAAAGAGGCCTACATTTGGGATAAAACAGAATATTTAGAGGTCTAACAATCACACTTTGGCTCATGAAATTACTGTGATCCCTCACCTATCACGGGAGTTACGTTCCAGAGACCCCTGCGATAGGTGAAAATCCATGAAGTAGCAAGCAGCGTTATATTTATTTTTTTATTTATATATATTTTAAGGCTTTATAAACCCTTCCCACACTCCTATAAACCTTTCCCACTCTCTTATTAACCTTTCCCACACTCTTATAAACACTTCATATGCCTTAAACACTTTCTACACTCTGAAACCCACATAATTTTAACAAAATCCCGCGATATATAGAAAACTTAGCGATACAGAATTAGATTTTTTTTTTAAAAAAACCTGCGATACAGTGAAGCTGCAATAAGTGAACCACGATACAGCAAGGGACGACTGTGCTACCTTGAGCAAAGGGAATAAGGTCACTTTTAAGCAAATTTGTTAAATGAGGGAATGACACTATAACGTTGGGTGTTGACATGTAAATATCTTCTGGCTCAATCCCTGGGGAATGTGTTTATTTTTCTACACAAGAGACTATAAACTCAAAAGATAGGCAACCAGAAAAAGGATGGAAATTTTTATTATAAATATGTGGAGAGGAAGAGAAGTGTGGCATTTTGTGTTTCATATACATATATATGTTTGTGTATACATATGTATATTTTTTAAGTTGGTATACTGTTTAATTCATTTGAAATAAAATAAAGGGCCATCATAAAGTATAAGTAGATATGCTATCTTTTCTAATAAAAATAAATCAATAAAAGCAGATATCATGTACCACTTGATAAAACAAGATTAGCAACAGTTGCATTACCAGAGTTACTCAATGAAACCTAATATAATCTTACCAAAATTAGTAAATGTTGGAGAAAAAGTTTATACAGTGCATATATGTGTGTATACACACATGCACACATGAGAGAGAGAGAGAGACTTAATGTATTTACACCAAAAAACCTAAGGAGATGAGCAGTGGACCTGAATTTCACTTCAGCCCCCTTAGCACTGATGGCAGTGGCTGCATCTAAAGATGAGGCTGGGAATGGCAGCAGCAGTAAGGAGAAACTAAGCGACAGAAATGATAAAATCCAGGAGGCATCACGCGACACCAGCAGGGCTTTTGGCAGGAGGCGAGCCACACAACAAACTTGCAAGGTAGATTGCGGGCCATTGGCATCCCCAAGTTGAGCGAGCACATGGACATGGGAAAGAGAAGGTAGGAATCCAGGAATAACAATGCAATAATCGCTAAGGACTCAGAGAAAATTGTTATTGTCTTACGTACTCATGAGTATTTGCTGAAACTGCTGGCATGGTTCAGGGAAACAAGGGTTACACATGCATTCACAAGGACTTGAATCTGCTATACTCCAGCTGTACCAACACAGAGCCAGTGAAATGGACCATACTATGGAAAATATAGTGTGTGATTTACTTCTGTCAACTTGTAAAGCTGAGACAGATTTCTGCAGCTGCACTGGACAAGCAGAGATCCATTGAGCTCATTAAGATGTCAATGACCAATCATGTGCACCGTGTTTGTCTAGGTTCGCAACTCCATCCGCAGTTCTGAAGTGCAGAACCTCCTGGAAACCAAAACTTTGTATTTTTTATAAATTCGATGATTGAACAGATGTAAGGTTGCTTTCAATCTTTATTTCATTTACTGTGAATATTCACACATTTTGCTGCTGAAATTTAATGATTGGGTGCTGCCCCAACACTGCTGGAAGTGTTGCATAATGTATGACACATGCACCCAATTACCTCTCTACAACTTGAAACTTTCTAAGCTGAAGCCCATCTGGCCTCGGGGCTTCAGATAAGGGATTGTACATGTCTATTCTACTTTTTCTCCCATAGAAGCAAAGTGACTTTGGATTTAGAAGTATTTTTGTAGTAATTCATTTTATTGACCCTTTCCAAAAAATGCAGTGGTGTTTGTATTCTTAAATTTGCTTGTAATTGCACATTTCCATGCCTTTCAAAAAAGTAATAATTATAGCTAACGCCAGGAGCTTACTAAGTGCTAGACCTTATGCCAAAGGCTTCATTCTCTTAGCAACATGCAGCCAGGCCTAGACCCCAGCACCTTGACAAAACACCAGTGACGTATGCATGCATTCCCCTTGTTTCCTAATGACCATTGTCAATGAATCTTCTTTAGACTCTGCCTGAGTGTTGCTGAATACTTCCAACAGCTTCCAGAAAGGGGCAAATTTGACTGTAGGATTCCCGAGCTCCCCATAGCACCATGTTTTTTTCATTTACAGCATTGATCACATTTGTCAGGCTTCAGACTCATCCCTTGTCACTTCTGTCACATTCTATTGGTCAAAGAAAAACACAGGGCCTATCCTTTCTAGGGACTGGGGAAATAGAGCCCATCTCTGGATGAAAGAGGCAGCTCATGCGTACTAGGATGGGTGGAATTTGTGGCCATGAAGCAATTCACCACATTCTACCATCTGGCCACAAATTACAATCCTCCCGCATGTAAATATCCCTGTTCCTGTCCTAGTACCTGCAAAAGCTGCATTCCAGGTATTGGAGCAGGCTTCTAATTCACCAGTTTGTGCTTCCCTTCTGGTGAAGTTTCTCTGTGGAGCCCTTCAAGCTTTCTCTCTAGAGATCTATAAACCAGAATTCTAAAAGTATCTGCCGGATCCCACCCAAATATCTAAGATACAAAGGCGAGACAAAGGAAAGATAACCACACTGAATATGCCCTTTCTAAAATGAGAAAGAACTAGGAATATATAGCAGTCTCTGATCTGTAGCAATTGTGAAATCAAAACAGGGCATATCCTGAGACAAGACATGTGTGATTGAGGGCCTATTTCTTCTCCTTTGAAGTGGTTCCCTAATCCCTTTGTTCTTACACTCTGGACCGTTTGCTCGGCCCTCTTAGAGGTCTTTCCTTTCTATAAGAAATAGCTCATGCTTGCTAGTTCTCTCAGTCTGCTTTGTGCTTGAAGGAAGTTAATGACCCAGAAGCTTCCTAAACTGTCTCTGTTCCTTTCCATTCAACTAAATACAGCCCCTTTAACATTCTTTATGATATTTCTCAGATTAAAATCTACTCTAATAGGTAATGGCCATACTCACTGTTCTTACCAAAACAAGCCTTCCTCTAACTTTCATGATGTATGAAACTTGGGTACTGTGTCTGGATTCACAGAAGATACTTTGTTTAGGTGAAATGACTAGTAGACACCACCTTAAATCATTCGGAGGTCTCATGAAATAAAACAGTTTTACAGCCACACCCTTCATTTGAACTTACCCCTGAGGCCTCATTTTACTGGAATTAACTTTTTACTTGCATTTTCCCTTTCTTTGATAATCTTTTCCAACCCAGCATATCCCAGGTCTTCTATATTTTCTCTAAACTCTACTTGCAAACTGAATAGTTCTTTCTTTAGTTAATCTGTTTTCCTGCATTTTATTATACACAGCTATAAAAAAGCCAAGTCACAGTTGTAACACTCCGCCTGGAAATATAGCCAGACCCACGAATTCATTAGGGAAAATTCTTATCTTCCAACTGTAACAGACAGCATTTTGCCATTTGTTTGGCCAGTAAGTAACAGGGGAGGTCCTTTCTCCACCCTTATTCATCTCTCAGCATCTCCTTATCATCTCCTCACTGCCTTTCTAGTCACCCCCATTACCAAAGCCAATGCCATATGTCTTAGGTTTTTGTGATGACAGCACCCCACCTCCATGTAATGATTTCTGTTTTAGTTAAGCATTTCTGTGCAACAACCTACCCCCAAATCTAGTGTCTCCATAATGATTTCTTACCTCCTATATAGATTTGCAGGTTGGTTACGATGTTCCTCTGCTGGTTTTCATGTGCTTGTTCATGCTGGGGAGTCATTGGAAATGTAAGGTTCAGATGGCCTCCCTTGCATGTCCATGATGGGTATTGATTGTGGCTGGGGAGTTTTCATTCTCTTTTATGTGACCTCTCATCCTCTAGTAAGCCAGGCTGGCTTTCTTAAATCATGATCTCAAGACATCATTCCAGGAGGACAAGGGCAGAATCTTCAAGATACCTTGAGGCCCAGGCTCTGGAACTTGTACAGTTCCTCTTTTCACATATTCTGTTGGTCCAAGAGGGTCACTGGTTTGGTCCAGATTCAAGGAGGTGGAGAAACAGATCTAGCCCTGGATGGGAAGAATGGAAATATCACAATGCAAAAGTATATGCATCCTGGAATGGGAGGAATTTGTGGCCATTAACTTATCTATCAGACTAAGAATCTACTGACTGAGTGGATGTTTAATTTTTATTTAGGGCATAAACCAGGGACATGGCTTTTGTCCCTGATGTGTATTTTTGCTTCTGGCAGTGTGTGTGTATGCTGGGTTCTGGTATCATACTTATAACTGATATTTCCCAAGCGACTGTTCATTCTCTGATCTCCCCACTTTCTTAATCTTTGTCAACAATGGGTCCTTGAATATCTGATCTCTGCAGTTCTCTACATCATATTCTAGACCAATCAGGAGGAACAGATAAATCTAGTTTTGAATCTTGGCTTTATCATTTACTCACTATATGATCTTAAGCAGGTTATTTAAATTATTTAAAATTTCTGCCTCATTAGATTTGTAGGAGTAAATGCTACAATGTATTACAGTTCCTGGCACGTAATAGTAAGTTAACAAATGTCAGTTTTATTTCTCCTTCTGTGTCACCAGGTCATAAAGGACACCTAATACAATATTAGAAGTATGGAAATATAGGCAACGATCAGTTGCTGATAGTTTTTATTTTTATTTACTTTATTTTTATTGGGGTGACACTGGTAAATAAAATTATGTAGGTCTCAGGTGTACAATTCTATAGCACATCATCTGCATTTTCTATTGTGTATTCACCTCCCCAAGTCAAGTCTCCTTCCATCACCACTTATGCCCCTTTTACCCTCTTGCACCTTCCTCCAGTCCCTTCCCTCTGGCACTCACTATACTGTCCTGTGTCCATGAGTCACTTTGTTTGCTTAATCCCTTCCCTCTTCTCACCCAGCTCCAACTTCCATCCTCTGACAGCTGTCAGTCTGTTCTTTGTATCCATGAGTCTGTCTCCACTTTGCCTTTTAGTTTATTTTTTGTTTATTAGATTCCACATATAAGTGAAATTTTATTATACTTATCCCCCTCTGACTGGCTTATTTCACTTAGAATAATACTCTCCAGGTCCATCTTTGCTGCTGCAAAGCCTAAGAGTTCCTTCTTTTTTATGGCTGAGTAGTATTCCATCGTGTAAATGTACCACAGCTTTTTTATATACTCATCTACTGATGGGCACTTAGGCTGCTTCCAAATCATGGCTATTGTAAATAATACTGCAATGAACACAGGAGTGCATATATTCTTTTGACTTAGTGTTTTGGGTTACTTTGGATATAGTCTCAGAAGTGGAATTGCTGGATCATAAGGCAGTTCAATTTTTAATTTTTTGAGGTAACTCCATACTGCTTTCCACAGTGGTTACACCAGTCTTTATTTCCACCAACAGTGCACAAGGGTTCCCTTTTCTCCACATCCTCACCAACACTTGTTTGTTGCTTTATTGGTGATGACCATTCTGACAGCTGTAAAGTGATATCTTATTGTTTTAATTTGCATCTCTCTGATGATTAGTGATGTTGAGTATCTTTTCATATGTCAATTGGCCATCGGTATGCCCTCTCTGGAGAAGTGTTTATTTAGGTCCTTTTTAATTGGATTGGCATTTTTTTGGGGAGTTGTGTTTTATACGTTCCTTATAAATTTTAGATATTAAGTCTATATCAGATGTATCAGCAACTATGTTCTTCCATTCAGTGGGTTGTCTTTTCATCTTGTTGACAGTTTCCTTTGCTGTGCAAAAACTTTTAATAGCTTTTAAATTAGAAAGTTTCAGCCCTGGCTGGTGTAGCTCAGTGGATTGAGCATAGGCTGCAAACCAAATGGTCACCGGTTCAATTCCCAGTCAGGGCACATGCCTGGGTTGCAGGCAAGGTCCCCAGTGGGGGCCAAGTGAGAGGAAACCACACATTGATGTTTCTCTCCCTCTCTTTCTCCCTCTGTATCCTTCTGTCTAAAAATAAATAAATAAAATCTTTAAATTAGAAAGTTTCAAAAATAAAAGGGGTTGAGAATTTAAATTATCAGCTATGTGTGACTTCTATATCAGCTTATATTCTTATAAATTAGCCTGCATTATACATATAATTTGAGTTTATAAAGAAATATATTACTATGATCCCCATGTAATGATGAATTACTCAATTAATCCCAAAGATATGTTTAGTACACTGGAAAATTAGAGCATTGCAGAAAAATTTTAATTGAGATATTTGATGTTTTTAAATATGACACTGAAATAGTCACCAAAGGAAAACCCAAAACTTTGTGAGACTTTCCTATACATATATATTCTTAAATTTTGTGTTGTTTTCATTTGTAAATGCATGGTAGAGAAGGTACCATGAAAGTCTTCTCAGCACTTTATATCTCTGTTACAGCCTTTCCTTTGCATATCATATAAAATCTGAGGCTTAGAATAGCATTATTAGAAATGAAATGGAGACTAAATATGAAACATATTTCACAATACAAAGGGATAAATCTTGGTTTTTGGCAAATTGTGAAGATTGATGGCATGGGAAAAGTCAACGATCTCACTACAATTGCCACTCAACAAATATATTCACATCACACAAATCATCGATGCTGTGTCAAATAAATTAAATGAACTATATTTTATATAGTTTGTCTTACAAATATATTATATATTGAATTTTCTCTTTTCTGAATGCTTCACATTTTCAGCACTAAGTCTTATTTTTAACATTATATCCTATTTTATCATTGGGCCTTTGAAGAAAATGCCTAATAAGAATAACAATAACAACAACAACAATAATAATGCTGTCATGGATGAAGCACTTGTCTCAATCTGCCACATTATGTACCTTACTGCTACTTCCATCACACTCTGTCCCCAACCTTCCATGAGGCCATGAAAGCTGGGGACAGAGATTGAGTTCTACAAGATCGGGATCAAGAAGTACCTGGTGGTTGGAGATGACGACATTAGAATCAAGGAGCAATGAAGCCAAGGACCTGGGCAAAGACCAAGTCTGGGATGAACACACATAAATCCCGGGTCCTGAGGGCTGCAGGCGGGATAACATAAGGATCGCAGAGGAGTTTAGAGACAGGTAGAAGCTTGTTCAAAGCAAGAACAAGTGTAAGAAGCAAGTTCACCCAGCTTATTTTAGGTTAATAAACGTAGCTCCATTTTATAGTAAACAGGTGGAGCATGACAGGTTAGACCTCCTAAAAGGTCAAGGGGAACCCAGAATAGAAATTCAATGTATACATTTTTCTCCTACCATGCTTGATGACATGTGGCTTCAAGCTCTGAGGACTTGCTCAAATTTCTTTGTCATCTTTTAGATATCTTTACATTAGTAAGATTCAAGGGTCAGTTCTGAGCTCTAGCAAAATTAAAGACCCTTTAAGTTATTTATTTGAGAGTTTAGACACATGTCCATGAAGTCTGAAGAAAGAAGCAACTAGCCACTTGAGGAGCTGTGACTGAAGTGAATTTAACTACATAGCAGAAGTAAGATTCAAATTTTAAGATTTACAATGATGTACTTGAGAAAATTCTATAAAGCGAAAATTATCACCTATGATCCAAGGACATCTTGAATTGAATACAGGTAAGATATTTGGTTTGACTTTCTATAAGGTGCTTTATCCTTGTGAAGTATGTCAGCTTGGTCCCCCAGTTTGAGTTAAACACGTTCGGTCGAATAGTAGTGACCTCACCTGAGTAATATCACCAAAATGACGTTTTTCTTTTTTACACACTTTTTGAGGCCAGGAAACCTTTCCACTGTGTTTTTAAAACCTCAGAACTCTTAGTCCTGTGGGACCTGAAGGTAATGGAGCAGATACAAATGAAACATGTCCTTCATGACCATACTTTTCTTTCAAACCCCCCAGAGATTCAAAACATAGTTTGAAAACCAGTGGACTACAAAAATGAATTAAAACATCTCTTCTTTTCTCTTGAGATGTAGGTTTTAACTCCGGTGTAGAAATCCAAGGGAGACAGTGTCAATCAGTCTTTAGATATTAACTGCAAGTTTTCTATTTTTCCAAAGGGCAGATGAGTTTATTGAAAAGGTACAAAGTCACAGTGTCTAAACTCCACAAAGGTGCTTATACCTCTAGACCTTCCTCTGGTAAACGATTTGCTACTGAAATAAAAGTACTGCAGGAGTTGAAGTCATATAACCCACACACACATATTCACCCCAGGAACAACAAACTCTTAAGTAATCTCTATTAAAAAAAAAAACTGATCATCATTTGATTC
The DNA here is from genome assembly GCA_004026765.1 of Micronycteris hirsuta. NCBI lineage: Eukaryota > Metazoa > Chordata > Mammalia > Chiroptera > Phyllostomidae > Micronycteris > Micronycteris hirsuta. Next base: position 17,155 of record PVJI01008264.1, on the reverse strand, counting down.
TTTAGATAGTTTATCTCCAAATGTATCTTTTGGGATGCAGGTGGTATTCTGAGGCATATCAGAGATAATTCAACTAGCACAGACAAATTTCTTCTCTGGCATGAAGCTGGGCCTTGGGTTCCAACAGTTATTCAGCAGTAAGAATCCTGTATGAGAGTTATTAAGTGGGCCACAAAAACCTCCTCTCAGTAATTGCTACCTCTTCTTCCTCTGTGCCTTCAATAGAAGAGCATGAGAAGGTCCTATACTTTGTGATTTGATGCAATCAATGTGTATATTACCTATTCAATTATGAATTTAAAGCACCGTTATACATTTTATTCTTAAGACTTTATATCTAAATATATTGGCACATTTTAAGTGATCTTATGAAACTCAACAAAAGCTATTATGCTTGTTTAAAAAAAGGGAAAAAGAAAATTCTCTAGTGAACATGTAATAGTGAGTTCTAGAAAGCCAGATAATTTCTTTGCTTAATAATAGTTTTCTTTCCTCTTGGCTGCAGATTCTCATAACTAGCACCATGCCAAACATTCGAAGATTGGATTATGGCCTGTCGTACTTGATTATTTTTGTCAGCATGCTGACCCGGGGTGCCCTTTTCTTGTGTTGTTCCTTCTGTTTCCATTTTTCATGTCATCCAGCTTTTCATCTTGTCAATCAGCTTTTGACTTCCTGATTAAAGTGTCTGTCACAGGAGCAGCCTGGTCTCCAGTCAGTTGTTTAATTTGTTCCTCATGGCATCCAATTGAGTTATTCATCTGGCCCAGCTGTTCCCAAGTGCTTCCAGCATCACTTTTTCATGTGTTTGGGTTTAACCTCTATATCTATGTACAACAGTGTGAATTGTTCCATTCATACTGTTGACTGTGGATTGCTTTGCCTTCCTAATGCCTTGACGCTACTAGGCTGGCTGCTACGCTGTGGCCAAACCAACAGAGAGAAGCAATATTTCAATCTAATGTTATGGTAACAAGTACAACTAAACAGACTAGTTTTAAAGAATTATAGCAAGCCCCCTTTTTAACAATTAGGACGATGTAATGGAAACTCTGGACTGTTCAGATTCAGATCCACCCAAAAATAATGTTGATGGTGCTTGGCAGAGGAAAGGCAACATTAGTCTGCCAATGTTGTGGATGTTGCCGCAAATGCTCCAGGACCTATTTGTTGCATTAGGTGACATGAGATACTCTCTTGGCTTGAATTGGTGCAGATATCCAACTGGAAAAATAAAATTAAGTAAATCTGCTGAGTTTGCAAGTTAAAACTTGTCTTTTAGTGGTAAGATGATTTATATTATGCAACATTCAAGAAGCCACATAATGCAACAGGAAACTGGAGAAGAGAAAGCGAGAGCACATTTACCCACTCTCTCTTTTAGCCACTCAAACCTAATTAATTCAAAATTTTAGTAGATTGTTTATGAGTGAGCCATTCCTTCCTATTATTGCCTATCATATTTCTCCTACATCCCCTATGAGCTTGAAATGGTAATTCTATTATAGAAGTCATGAAAATAACTAGAGACCATGTGCCTAGGACTTAAGAATATAGAATGAGTCTAAAGAAAGTCAGGCAGCAGGCTTAAGGCAACTCTATAGCCTACTTCCCATTTTGGTTTGATTTCATGGAACTGTTTGCTAGGAATTCAGTTGCTCCTATAAGAATGTGTGTTTATTTCCTTAACCTAATAATATGGGATTTAATGAAATAGTGTAGAAATCCTGAAGAGAATTAAAAAGTTAATAGTATGATATATGAAGAAGGTTATTACCAATTAAACAAAGGAAATAAAATCATTTCTCTAACTCTAGGTTTTTATAAAATATTTTTAATTTTCTCAGAGAGGCATTGTATATATATTAACTCATATTATTAACAATAGTATTGCAACTTATTTAGAGGCTTAGTATATTTCACTTTTAATTAGAAAACCTATTAAGTAAATTTGACTCCATCTGGTAAAAATAAAATATTTAGGTATGATACATCATGGAGGAAATGTAATTTGAAATGTGTATTTTTTATTTTGTTCTGGTCAACCCCACCCTCAATGGAGATTTTCAATAATATGTTTCTTAGAGAAATAGTCTTTTTAATTTTTTGCCTGGGAAGATTTCCTTATTGTCTTACATGGATTCATTTTCCCAATTTTCCAAATTCACATCTCTGGAGGAATATTCCTATGAGTCTTTTCATAACTTTCCCCAGGAAAATGAATACAGTACTCAATTGGTACTCAATATTCATTCCATTCATCTTCTACTGTGTCTTTCTGTGCTGCAGAGATTACAGTTAGAAGTTACATCTGCTAGACTCCCTTGCAGCTAGGGTTCCAAATATGCTTTGGATCTGACCCAAATGTATAGAAACATTTGTAAAATATTTCAAAAATGTAAGTAAGGCAAATACCACTATTTATTTATTTATTTACAATAGTTTATTCTTTATTGTATTTTTCCACATTAATCCTTATAGCCTTTTCCACCTCCACCAACCCCCCCACAATCAACACACTCTTGTCCATGTCCATAAGTTCCTTTTCTTTTTCACTCCATAAGCTGTCAACCTGCTATTTTTGGGTCTGTCTCTATTTTGCTTGTTATTTCCGTTTGTTCATTAGATTCCACATATGAGTGAAATCATATGGTTTTTGTCTTTCTCTGACTGGCTTATTTCACTTAGCATAATGTTCTCAAGGCCCATTCATGCTGTCACAAAGCGTAAAATTTTCTTCTTTTTTATGGCCAAGTAGTATTCCATTGTGTAAATGCCCCATAGCTGTTTTATCCAGTCATCTACTGATGGACACTTGGACTGAACCCAAAACCCTAATTGGAAAGAATATATGCACCCTTATGTCTATTGCAGCATTATTTACACTAGCAAAGACCACTATTTTAGCACTTCTATTGACCATGTTGGCAAGCACAGTGCTGGAATACTAAGCTTTGCTGTAATAGTGTTAGCAGATGTCCCTGTATCAAGTGGCAAAGTGAGGGATAATCATTGTTTTCTGGGGAGAGATGTAATAGGCACAGAATAACTATGAACCTAACAATTGTGAATGCAGTGCCCTAACCTGAATCATACCTGAAAAGTGACCCAGGAAGCTTTTAGTACAAGTGGTGGTTTCCTGATTCCCTACCTTTCCAACTGTGACCACCCCCTCCCACCCTGTGGGTCACTTCTCTGTTACTTCTTTGCATGCCTTTCCTTTAGTTCTAACTCAAAGCCTGTTCTTCTAGTCCTCCCAATGGTTTGCAAGCTCCTTTTGCTCTGCATCAAATCCTTTTCTGATTTAAAAAGAGTAACATTTTAATGGAAAATTTATTCTGATTTATACAGTTTGTCTTTGCACTTTTTTAAAATCTCTTGCTTTACTGTGTCATAGTTCAAAGAGCAGATGCTTTGGAGTCATACACATCATTATTAGTTATGTCACTTTGAATAAATTTATAAACTTACCTAAACCTCAGTTCTTTCATCTTAAAAAATGAGCAATAATAATTAATTGCATAGTTGATATAAAAATAAAATGAAATAATAAATACTTAGTGCCTGGAACACTGATGTAAGCACTCAACAAATATCAGCACTCTTCTTCAATTTTTAAATTGGACAGTTAGTTCATAACATAGTGTTTCTCACTAAGCTAATCAAGGATCAATTTAGTAAGGAAAATAAAAGACTCTGGTAAATTATTATATATTTAATTAAAAGCACATTCTTGTGTCAATCTGAATCCAGTGAACCAACTATGTATGGATACTAGCACTGAGTTTAATACAGGGAAACAGACCTCCTGAGATTTCCAGGTTGTTACAGTCAACTTTTTTGGAAAATCAAATCAGTCATATTTATATATTCTTGGGAGTAAAGAGTACCAGGTACTACATATGTACATACTTGCTTCGTGCTATATTAAAAAAATGAAACATTAGTCCAAGAAGATTAGGTTAAAGACGATAGTCAGACTTGAACCTCGCCTTCTTACCTAAGCCTAGGGACATCTTTCAATTAATTACACAATAAAATTGCATTATAATTCATTCAGACAAAATAACTTTGGATTATCAGCTGCCATTTCTCTTCAAAATCAGTCTATCTTAGCTACATGATGCACTAAGATATTTCAGAATTATTCTCAATTTTTCCACAAGATCTGGGAACTTAACTTTGTTATATCCCATTTATTAACGTAAGGAAATATATTCACATTCCCATGGCAATAATGGAGAGAAATAGAAAGATGGACTTACAAGAAAGAAAGAAAAGTACCCAGCTGTTGAAGTAAAAATGGACCTGACACCCAGCAGGTGCATGTGTTAGAAGACATTGCGGGGGTCTGAAATAGGACCTAATAGCTAGAAGCTTGAGTTTACAACTCAATAAATGTCACAAAAGGAGATGAAGCTTTGAGCATATTTGAGCAGAAGGCAGAAATGAGAACCCTGTAAGTTAGAATCATCAATGGGCTCATCCTTAGTGAAAAGAGATACTGGAAACACACACACACGGCAAAGGAAATGACAAGGAACCTTGCCTCTTACCTGGGGATCTGGGTCAAGAAGAAACAAAAGTCACCATGAAAAATTAATACCATGAGCAAATGCATCTTGACTTTACATGTTTTGGGAGACACAGAAAGTATCAAACCAAGAAACATTCAGGGGAAAACACTGATACAAGGGACCTTGCATAAGCAAATGCAAATTCAAAACACTTTTGGAAAAATACTTCCAAAACTAAAGCTCATTTAGATATCTCTCCCTCTCATAAACACACACACAGATTGTCTGCTGCTGCTGAAATCACAATCAAATTTTTTTTAAAGCACAAGGGGACAATTCTTGATTAGTAAGATTAAATACACATAATCCCTTAAAGAACTATAAAAATAAATAAGTTTAAAATGATTTAAAAAGGAATAGAAATTATAAGGCAAAAATGACACTATCAAAAAGGCACATTGAAAAGAACCAATAATGTCAAGAAATAATATATAGTTATTGAATTAAAAACACAATGGACATATTAAAAAGTAGATCCATACAATTTTCATATTGTTTATTTTTTTCTATTTCTGTGAAACATGCCTATATCTTGTCCAAAGAAAATGATGTTCGGCAGATCTGGGGCAGGGTCCGAGAGTTTTGTTACATGTTTCTTAAGGAGAGGGGAGGGGGATAATGAGAGAAAGAAGGGGAAGGTTCACCAAGGAACATGTAAGAAGGACCCACAAACAAAGCCAAAGGGGGATAGGATAGAGGTGGGAGGTGGGGGGTGGGTGGGGCAGGGGAAAGTGGTGGTGGGAAAATGGAGACAACTGTACTTGAACAACAACAAAAATAAATTTGAAAAAAGGAAAAGCAATAAGCCTTTCATATTACACTAAAAAAATTTGATATACAGTATTTTCAGCTTTTGAGATACATTTATTTCTCTTGGAAATCTAACTTACATCCTAGTTTTTGGTTCTATAATCATAAGTAATTCCATTGTAAACATTTTCATTAAGTTATAGCACAATTATATGCCCTTCATTTTTAATAAAGTAATAAAGAAAGCTTTGGGATTTGCTGTAAAATCATTGATGGGTACATAACTGATTGTGTTATTTAATATCATTTATACATGATATTTTATAAGAAATGACATTCATACTTTAATGTCAAAAATCTCTTTCTGAATAACTGGTATTTTCCCTTTTATCAGTTAATAATTATAAGTAATTATGCATAAATTTTTGCCTGTACTGCCAAGAAACAAAATAAAATTTAATACTTTTCAAAATTTTTATTATTTTAATAGCTTTAATGTAGTTGTGACTTGTAATGAAAACTACTTCAACTATTTTCTAATTGGTGGTGATGATGATGATAATGATGGTAGCTACCATCGGGGGGGTCTTTTAATATGTGACTGCATAAACTCAGTTCATCCTCCTAAGGTAAAAATTATTTCACAGTAAGCAAGTTACTTAACAAAATAGTTTTTCTTCATTGATGAAGAAATTGGAATTACAGAAAAATAAGGGGGTTGGATCTTGAAAATGTACACAGTAAAATTTTTCCCTATGAATCTATCCAAATAGCCACTAGTCTCTAGCCACTATAGCGTATAGATCTGTATGGCTCCAAGTCTCAGTTTACATTCCTTAGACAGATGGGGTAAGAGTTTCAAAGATTCCCTCCAGCTTGCTATGGTCTTAAGTCACAAAATTTGTAAGACTGACTTTCGCTAATATAATAACTGAGATCAATGGCAACTATTTTTCCATGTTATCTTTCCAGCAGAAACTAAAAGTATGGGTAGAATCGACTTCTTGGGACTTTTCAGTCTTTTAGATAATAAATACAAGGATAATCTCCAGACTTAAAACTATAGGAACATTTCAATTCAGCATACTTCCCACATTCCTCCTCTATTCCATCTTTTTCAAATAATGTATAAATGGATTATAATGGATAATAATAAACTAAACATTGTGTTATTATATTTGTAGGTGACAAGCATTGATAATAAAACATAATTAACATAGTGGGTGTCAAGCAGGACATACATTCAAGAGGTCAGAATCTAGCCCAAAATATCATTCTCTACGGTCTAAATATTTGTTAATTGAAATAATTACAATAAAATTTACTTCTTGAATGTTTTTGTATGACTATGTCACAAAGGTTCTCACCCCTTTTAGTTTGTTTTGTTTACACTAATGGACAGAAAAACAGCAGGTTGCATTAAACGACATTTTAGAGTACCCTCTTCTTCTACTTGTTGATGCATTTATGTCATAAAACCGTTATGTCTTGAAGAGCACATTCATTTTGGATCATGGCAGAATGGAACTGAAGCAGGCCCGAAGACTTAGGTCTGCACATGCTGGGCGGCGGCACACTTCTAATTTACTCAGATTTGTAGGAAGTGCCCAAGAAATTGCTGGGACTGTTTTTAGTCCCTCTGCTTGATGATCAGAGAGGCGTATAACCAGAGTCTTCAAAACATTTGAAAGGGTCAGAAAGCTAAAACAATTCCTGGAAATCAGAAAATAGGAGCTTGTCAAAGAGCCTGACCGTATCTCCTCCAAATCAGGAGATATCATTGACAGATGAATGCTCTTGAGGGAATCTGAGGGCCACAAAAGTGTGCCTATCTGACCAGGAGTGTTTCTTGAGTCCCTTGCCCGGTGTAGTCATCTGTGTGAGAAAGTTGTGCCACCTTACCTGCTTTAAAGCAAGTCCTTCTTTTGCTTTTTCTGTTGGTGACTTTGTATCAATCAAAACTGCCACATTTTGACAATCGTTCATGCGGTTACCAAGAAACCAGACATAAAATTCTTCATTATTAAAGTTACCCTGCTTAAATCATTATGAGAAGTCTAACAGCAAATGATTTAGTGTAAAAACTTTTAGATCATGTTGTGAAAAGTGACATGGGAGAGACAGAAATCACTCTTTGTTCCTCTTTTTTCTTCTTTCAGAATGGGTCAGAAAAATGCACTTGAACTACAGAGAACTTCTCAGCTTTATTATCACCTCCTCAGTAGTAGGCCCATTTCCCCCTTTTATTCATTCATTGTGCAAATACTAAATATTTATTGAGTGCCTACTATATGTCAAAACCCAAGTGCTGCCAGGCCCATGTAATCGTCCATTCCTTCAAATATCCTTTCCACATTCTTCTTTCTCAGATAAATTCCTGTGCATGCTTTAAGTACCAACTAATAGTCCCCCTCTGTGAGGGCTTCCCAAACTCCTTTAGACAGATAGGCTTCCCCTCTGCTGTGTGTGAGAGCATCACTTTGCACGCCTACCACAAAACTTAACACATCTGTCATTCTCATTAGTCTGGGAGTTCCAGGAGAGCAAGGTTGATGCCTTCTTTTTCTTTGTGTCATTCGTTGAACTTGGTACAGCTTATTGAGCATTAGCTCAATTTTATTTTTACTCAAGAAGTAAGTAAGTATATGAACGAAAGCTGGGTATTATTTTCATGCATTGCATTTTACATGCAACTTTGGACAGTTCACTAAATCACTTTTTTTTTTTTTTTTCAGTTCAGGTTGTTTCTTGGTACAATAATTGAGTGACAACACAGTACTTATTCTCTTTCCTTCTGTGAAATGTCATGCTTTAAAACTTTAAGTATGGAGCCCTAAAAGTATTTTGTTGTTGCTGTTAGATCCATCATCACCTCATTGTGGCTTCGGTGCAAATTAATGCGGGATCCAGTGATTTAGGATAAGAAATAGTGCCCTGGCCAGTGTGGCTCAGTTGGTTGGAGCATAGTCTCATAACCAAAAAGTTCAGGTTCGATTCCCAGTCAGGGTACATGCTTGGGTTGTGGGTTTGATCTCTCTCTCCCTTCTTCTCTCTCTAAAAGCAATGTAAAAAAATGTCCTTGGGTGAAGATAAAAAAAAAAGAATAAAAGATAGTGGCAATAGTGTCTATGTGCTGTGCATCACCTTTATTATGTGGTCAACTTCTCCACTGCCTGATTATTAAACAAGTGCTGTTTTGGAGGAGATGTAGGAAAACAAGAAAAATGAAAGCATTCTGAGGAGTGAGAGATGAGGAAATAATGCATCACATCTAGATAATTCTTTGGCAAATTGCTTCTGAAGTTAGAGAGAGAAATAGAGTGGTGTCCATTGAAGAATAGGGCCAGACTTTGTTAAAAAGCCAATGGGAAAAACAAGTGGAAAAGAGCTCATTGCAACATCATATGTAACAGCAAAAAAAAAAAAAAAGATACATTATAATAGCCATATGATGAAATAATACATAAAATAAAACTAGAATGAACTAAAACTACTTGTAGCAATGTTTATAGATTGCACAACATGTATTGAATATTTCAGAATGACACACAACAACATGATATTATTTATGAAAAAATTTAAATTCACAAAGTAGAGCTATTTATTGTTTATGTACAGAGTTGTTATAAAGATTGGTGAGGAAGGATACTCATCAATTTTTGAGGATGGTTGCTTTGGGGTAAAAAAGGAAGGGGGCAAATTGGGATAAAAAAATAAAGTATATTTGTTTTATAACTTTATATTTTTGTTCTGTATCATGCAATCTGAGGCATAAATTGGAAAACATTAACCATCTATTATTCTCAAAAGTGGATAAATGGGCATTTGTAATGTTGTTCTCTTAAATACTCTACATTTTTAAACAAATAAACAAAAAAAAACAAAAGTCAATGAGAACTGAGGTGAAAGAGTGAGACTCTGAATCAAGAGATGCAAGAAAGATTATTTATATGGGTTTCTCAAGCAGGTAAAACATGGAACGAGGCAAAACAAAAGCTAAATGCTTAGCATTAAAGAAGAAGTATGAGGAAGTCATGGGGCATATTTGAATGGGGCATATTTGGGTTGGGTATTTGTTTGATTTTAGAATTATAGGGGAGTTCCTACCTGCTATGGAGTGGCAAGAAATAAGGGAAGTAAGGTTGAGGACAATGGAGAATGTTTTTAGAAATGATTTCAGGGAGTAAGTGTGAGGTGATTATAGAAATGTTTCAAAGCTGCCGAGCAATGGGATTTCCTTTTTGGTGATCATGAATTTCTAGTCAAACCAATCTGTCCTATTGGGTGGTTTTCTACAGCAGTGTTCAGGCCCAGAGAAAACAGGTTTATCCTTTTTTTGGATTTTCTGGATGCCTGTGACAAAAGGACGGGGGCGGGGCAAGTAAATTTGGGGTTTAGGGAATATCATTACTTGACATATAAGAGAATTTAAACTGAGTAAAAGAAAAATGAATAAAGACTGTACTTATAAATTGGAAAAGAAGCAGAGGATTCATGAGATAGGAGGTCTTATTGAGGTCAAAGAATGTTAGTGGCAAAAACTAAACTAGTTACTCAATTAGTGATTTGAAAGGTAGAACAGTTATAGGTGACAGGGGTTAGTAATTTGAACCAGAAGAGGGGAGAGCAAACATATGAAGGAAGTAAGTCTCAGGGAGATTGAAGGTCAAGGATTTAAGAGGCTATTGGGCCACAGGGACCATGCAAGTAGACACCTAAATCATACTAGTCAAACACAGGGCTTGGTTACTCTTTCACTGGAAAGAATAGAGGTTCTTCCTATCTCTGCTTCTAATTCATTTGCCACTATTTTCTGTCTTTCATATTTTTCTTAAGTGGACCTTTTTGGTTCAGTCAGGCATCATCCAGCTTGAGGTTTCCATTGGGATTCTCAGAGCCATTTATGTCCCAGTCACTGGTCAGTCTATAAAGGTTTCATTGAGTTAGCTCTGGCCTAGTTTGTCCACATTAGATTATACAGAACATGAAGACTTGCAGGAGGTCCTCAAAAGGAAGCTGTGCATGTGGTAAACAATAAGCAATGTGTACATGTGTGTGATTATATCACATGCCATTTCTCCCCATATACTCAAGTGTATATATCTTGATTCAACCAAGTAAAAGTCAATGAAAAGTACCTTTTAGCTTCTTCCCAAAGCTACTCACCAATACCTTTCCACTAGAAAAGGCACAGGAAGGAGAAGTAGCAGGGCACTTTGAGCTTGGAAGGCATAGGAATTACTAGTCAGCAAGCACACCTACTTTTCAAAGATGTCCAGGATCCAGGAACTGTGGGAGCATTGAGGAGTGCAAGGGCAGGGCCTAGCAGAACAAGGGCTGCTATGTGTCGCTGGCCAGAGCTGTGGTTAGATGCCCAGTGGCACTCATTCCAAGCAAGGAGGCACCTACCTATATGCATGACTGATTTAACTAATATAAAAAGTTCTTTTTTATTTTTTCACCTTGAAGACCAGGGGAAAAAAGGGTCAAAGAAACCCAAAGTAAATGAATAAAATCAATATTATGTTTGGGTTTTTTTTTAATGGAAAATACGAGTGAACTAGACAGTAAACCCTCACAATATTTCCATCTGCTAGGTATATGAATCCAGAATGGTTTTACATTTATAATTACAGAGGGAACGTGTGAAAGACCCTTATTCCTTTTTTCCCTTCTCTTAAAAAAAATGGTGAATAGGGTCTTTAATACTCAATCTTAAATGAATGCTGTATATTTTGGCATGGTGTCAAAGTGTTAACAGAACTGGTACTATGGTCTTCTAAAGGGAAAAAACAAATAGTTTAACACTGAGGTATTTTGAAGCAGGTGCTCTGGACAATTAAAGAACTTTGTGGCTTTTGAAGGCACCCTTCCAAGAACTAGAAATCTGAAAAATGAATACCACACTGTCACTTTGATAAAATATCTGGTTTTTGCTTCTACTGGGGAAAAAAAAACACCAGAACTCAAAGAGCACAGGGAAAAGTTATGTTTAGTAAAGTATAATGTACAAGACACTACTTGAAAACTGCCAATAGCCCGAGAAAAAGAGTTCTACACCACTCAGCTTAGATCCAACAATAAAACACCAATAGCTTAAACTTTCTCACAGCGTACTGCCATCACAGTATGGACAGGAACATATGAAAGTTACAAGTTGGGGCAGAAAAGGCTATGACTGAAACTGGAATTTTGTCACAAGGAGCAAAGGGGAGACAGGGGTTAAAGAACAAATGACAAGGAGTTAAAGGGAAGTGGGAGAAGAAAAAGAGAGTGAAAGAAAAATGATGAGGGGTGAACAGGGAAACTGTAGCCCCAAATGTAAGTGAGATGAAATGAAAATAAGAATTACTTGGATAGCTGAACAAAACTCTGTTTCTAGACCTGATTCTTTTCAACAAAAATAAGACTATTACTAGTAATAAATAGTGATTTCAAGTAGCACTGAGACATTAGGGAAGTAACTCAATGTTTTTGAACATCACTCAGTTTTATCATCCATATGAGAAAAATATAGCCTCTGCTCTGTATACCTTACATGATTTTAGTGAGTCTCAAATGAGAAAACGGCTGTTAAAGCAGCATAAAACTATCAAGTGGATACTTTTATGAAGATTTAACCTAGAATCCCACAAAGGGAAATAAAGAATAGTCTAGAACAATATAGCATCACAACATTGGTGGCCTTTGACCTAAGGAAAAGGATAGAATAGAAGCTAAGCAAACAATTCCCTTGGGAGGAAAGAGTTGTGACTCATCCTCAGAATGAGGGAAGTAATGACCACAGGCGATACATTCCTCTTCAAAAAACTCACAAGAGGACACATTGACACATTGTATTACTAATTCACACCCACTGAAATGCCTGAGCAAGTCTTGGTCTGATAGGTGCATATATCATCCTTAACTGGACATATTATTGTTAAAAAAAATCTGTTTCCATTGAAGTATAGAGAAAGTGTTTAACACAGGTTATTTAACCCCTTGGACTTGTAATAATTTCTACAATAACCATTATAGGAGTTTTACAAATTTTTTAGATTAGAAATTTTAGTATCTATGTACTCTTGACTAAAAACTGGTGGGGGGGCATTACTAACTTCATTGCTAAAAATTCATCTGAAAGCTATAATTTACATCTTAAAGCACTTTTAACATTTACACTATAACATCCCCAGCACCCCAGACCAGCACTTTATTATTTTTTATTACTCTTCAATTCCTAAGACAAGCCTTCCCAAGATTTATCTTATTTTGTATCTTATTCTCTAGTTTTAATTAGGTTTTTGTACATTTGCCTTCATTACCATATAATTACTTAACATTCATAGTTTAACTTTTCTCTATAGAACTAAAGGATGTAGCTAAAGGATTTTATGTAATTTCTCTTTCTCATGCCCCACTTAACTAAGGAATCAGAAAGCACCAACACCCTTATTTCACTGATCAATGGTCAGTCGACTTCTGTCTCAAATGCCGGTCAAGGTTCCATGTTATTTGAGCTCTGATTTCCCGATCCAGTGGTTCATATCCCAGGCCTCAGTTGAGAATCACTTGGTGAGCTGTTGAAAAATAGCCGTGCCCACACTCTGTCTCTCTCTTTCTAAACGCCTCAGGTGATTCTAAAGTACATCCAAAGTACAGAACCTTTGCTCTAAAGCAGTGCCTTTCAAACATTAATGTGGGTAGAAATCATAAGAGGATATTCTAGAAATACAGATTGGGATTCAGTAGTTCTGCATGGCCCCTGAGATTGTGCACTTCTAACAGGTGATGCTAATGCATAACCCAAAACACGGAAAATCACTTGAGGGACTATTTTCTCAATACTTCCAAGGACAGTACACAAATAAGATGCTGTGAATGCATAGGAGAGAAGTTAGACCATCACATACAAATGGACTCACTAGTACATTAGGCAGAATTCTTACAAAATCTGAGTTGAGAAAGACTGCTTCACGTGTGACTGGAAATTAAAGTAGAACGATCACTTAATACCTTTCACAACTTGACAGCACATTGATTCATGGGGCATTAACACTTTATCCACTTCCATATTTGCATCCTCCCATTTACTCAAATTCCATTCACTTCTCAAATCCCTCAACTTTGGCCTCTGCCCCATCACTTTACTGAAATTACCCCATCCAAGATCAACAACTTCTTTGGCTATATCCAATGAACTCTTTTAACTATATATTAATTGACTTTTTTTTTCAAACTATGGAGTACCTCACCCTTGAAACCGTCTTCTTAACTTCTGTGCTACTGAAGTCTACTCCTCCCTCTCAGCTCACTCTCTTTCTTTTTTCCACCTTTCTCTTTTTATTCTTAAGTGTTGGCTATCCTTGGGGTTTTCCCCTTGTCTTCTCACTCTACTCCACCTTTTTGTGTTATCTTGCCTAATCCTATTGTTTCCTTGAATGCGCTGATGACTTCTAAATCTATGTCTCTACCCCACAACAAATTTGTTTGTTATACCTCTTGGCCTGAATATCAAATCCTTCATCAGCAAATCTCAATTTATCGCTATCTTCATATCTCTTTTTTCCTAGATCCTCTATAGTTAACTTTATAAATAGTAATTTAAAAAATGTATTGAGAAACAAGAAGTGATGATACCTGGGGAAGCATAACACGGAAGTAACAATTTATAAACTTCCCTAATTCCAAATTCGGCCCATCATGCTTGGAGGTTCAGAAGCCTTAGTTTATCAGAAGCTGCCTCACAGGAAACCAATATCACAAAGTTTATGTATAAATTCTGTAACCAAGTTAATTTAACAAATTACAGTTCTAATATTCCCATCAGTGTGACCAGGACATGATCGCCCTACAGAAAAACCTATGCAGGTATTCAAATAAGCAAATGTTTGCACAATAAGCATGTGCAGAGGGGTTAATGCAGAGGGGTTAAATAATTCAAATGCATAATAAAATCAGGCTAAGAGTACGTACTTAGCTTATTCTACAAATATTAATTGAGCACAATGAACTGAGCTTTGCTAAGGATCATAATCCTTAAAGTGTGCCATCCAACAACCCCTCACTCAGAAAGCTGCTTCCTGGTTGCTGCTGGACTTACGACATTTCTCTTTCTCTCCATCATTGACCAACCCCACCTCTACCTTCACAGTTGCCCACACTGTCTGTTAGCCGACATAGCTACTGATGTCTTCATGCTTTCCATCTGCTTTCTGTTTATTAAGCCTCGATGTTTAGGAAGTCATTCCAATTCTTTAACATAACCAATCTTCTCTACGCTGCCTATTCATTATTTATTATATATTGTATTTTATTTATTTATTTATTTATTTTTAGAGAAAGGGGAAGGGAAGGAGAAAGAGAAGGAGAGAAACATCAATGTGTGGTTGTTTCTCATGAGCCCCCAACCAGGGACCTGGCCTACAACCCAAGCACATGCCCTTGACTGGGAATTGAACCGGCAACCCTTTGGTTTGCAGGCCAGCGCTCAATACACTGAGCCACAGCAGCCAAGGCTATTTATTACGTATTTTAACTCTCAGAGAGGAATTTCATTTTGAACTTCTAAGTTTCCTCACTGCCCCCTACCCAAGTATCGCCTACAGATATCATCATTCACCTGCTTCAAAATCCTGGGTATAATAGCAACTATTTTTCCTCTTTCTATTCCCCAAACACTTAGATACCAACTATAGTAATTTACATAGTACTCACCTGTACTCATCCGGATCACTACTGTAGCACTATCTGGTGCCTAGCCTTCAGGATGGAATATTTCCAGCCCATTCTCCACAATGCCTTCAAAGCTGAAGAAGTAGAAACTTCTATTTTTCAAACTAACACTCCAGGCCCCATGATAGCTAAGCCTAAACTACTGTATCTAACACAGTGGTGCTCAACTGGAAGATATTTTCCTCTGGGGAGAAATTAGCAATTTCTGGAGAAAATTTTGGTTGTTTCAGCTTGGGGGATGCCACAGGCATCTAGCGAGTAGAGGCCTGGGATAATGTTAAACAGCCCACAATGCACAGAATGGCCCACATCAAAAATTATCTGGCCCAAAATGTCAGCAGTGCCAAGGTTAAGAAACTGAAGAATGTCATTCTAAGCAGAATGAGGTATAGCCACTGAACTCATACCGCTCACTCATATATGTATCTTCATATATAAATGCCCCCAAGCTCTTCTCTACGTCAGCAGTTCTAGTTTTCTGAAATTCATTTTCTCACTCACACCCTTCCACTCTTCCCCAGCTTCTCTCCCTCTGCCTCCTCACATGCTGCCCATAGTCTAGGCACTTGCTATACAGTTAGCCTCTTCTCAGAGCATCCCTCCAACTTCCTCATGTTTTTGAATCCCAAGTAGCCCCTGAGGAGAGCGTGCCACCTGTTAGTCTTTCACTGTGTTTATTCTCTCATACTTTATCTAACTCAAGATTGGGAGGTGGAAATGCTGTCCCCCTCTAAGCCCCATTGTCACCCTCCCTCTAAACCGTATCACCTCAACAGTCTGATTTGGAATTCTAGTTTGTTGTCTCTCGTTTGTATTCTCACATTATTTGTCTATATGCTCTCTTCTGTTCTTCATTTTTGTCATTTATAGCTCTCCCAGTCATTCCCCTTTATTCATGAACGGTGTCTCCTGGCTCATATTTCTGGTAACTTAGCATTGTTTTGAACACATCTCAAGTCCTTTCTCTCAGTTCCTCCCCTATCTCATGCCCAATGACATTCTTCTTCACTCCTGCAGTCACACGGTCTCATGCTTTCTCTGTTCCTCTACTATTGAACAAACTCTCCCCCTGGTTATCCCTTCCCCTCTACTTCTTTTGAGTGAATGTTGGTCACATTTCAGGACTAAGCTTATTAGTTGCTTCTCAGGGAAGTCTGGGAAGTGTTCCTAGGTCCCTTGCCATGAATTAGGTGCACTTTTAGTATACTATCTTAGCATTTAGTACAAAATACATCTTTGACTTTAGAAAACTTTTTAATGATTTCTTATTTATGTGTCTGTCTCTTTCAGTTGACTGTAGTCTCCATGAAAGGACCATATGTCCACATATAGTTGGTGACATGGCTCTTTCCACGCCCCCAGATGGTCTCAGTTGTCCATGGAAGTTTTAATAAGAATAGTCAAGGCAGTAAGCTACTCCAGTTTATAAACATCCATAACAAGATGAATGCTGTGGAGCATGTCCATGCAACAACACTAACAGCTTGCTTAGAGTTCAAGTTAGCCAGAGACACAACAGGTTTGCAGATTCCTTCTTTGTTATAGTACTAATGCTGGTTGGTTTTCTCCCCAGTGTTCGCAAACAGTATTATGTTCCTGTATTCAAAACAATGCAGGATCTAAATATTCTCATTATGTCTCTCTAATGCCACTTTGTATGATGCTGGTCTATTTTTTTTTTAATTCCCTGTGTATGTTTGATTCTGCTTTTCAGCAGAGGTCCATGTTTCTCTGCATATACCTACACATTTGTTAAGCATTCTTAAGATTCTTTTTATATTTTATTTTAAACTCTATAAATGATAGCCAATTAATAAATGTTAATTCCTGAGAAAATTACAGTTTTGAAGAATTCACAGTCCTCATGTTGCACAAAAGCAGATGAACTCCCAGCCTAGATAAAAAGTGCTACTCAGGCCCAGCTGGTGTAGCTCAGTGGATTGAGCACGGGCTGGGAACCAGAGGGTCCCGGTTCGATTCCCAGTCGGGGCACATGCCTGGGTTGCGGGCCAGGTCCCCAGTGGGGGCCAAGTGAGAGGCAACCATACATTGCTCTTTCTCTCTCCCTTCTCCTCTCTCTGAAAATAAATAAATAAAATCTTTAAAAAAAA
>PVJI01008263.1:0-72388 GCA_004026765.1 Micronycteris hirsuta | reverse complement strand
GGGGACAATGGGGAGAAGAGTTTTCAGGAATCACTGTAGAGGACACGTGGACAGAACTAAGGGGGAGGAGGGAGGTCGGGGGGGTGGGACGGGAGTGGAAGGGAGGGGGGAGGGGAGAGGCTGCAAATAACTGTAATTAAACAAAAAAATTAATTAAAAAAAAAACATTGAAAGGATAAAAAAAAAAAAAAGGTGTATCCTTCATGGATTTGTTCTGCATGAGCTCTGGAACAGCAGCCTCTAATCTGGCTCTGCCCAGATGACTCGATTACTTCTTGCCTCCTACTTAGTTTCCCTGACTTGAGTCCAATTCCCCTCCCATACATACTCCAAACAACTTCCAGAGTGATTTTTCTAAAATAAAAATCTGATTGATCATGCTAGAACAGATTCTTAGAGCTTTCAAGGTAGAGTTAAAAGCTCTCCTACTAATTCACAGTGCTCTTCACCGTGTCTCTGTGCTTTCAGTTACCGTGATGTGGTTGGCCTTCCGAAGCCATTCACCTCCATGCTAAAGGTCTGTGGACTAGAACCATCACCTGAATCACCCAGATCTACTGAACTCAAGTCTACCTTTGACAAATTCCTTCAGTGATTCTTAGGAACATGAACGTTTGAAAAGCTTTGTCTATATGATGTTAAACGCTCAGTGAGAAATAAAGAGACCTTCCAAAAGACTTTTACAATTTAGGAGTAAATCATTATATATTTTTGTTTTTAATTAACTTTTAGTTGGATTTTGGTTAAAGGAAAGATCAAAATAGTCTTAGTGAGAGAAATTGCTGTGGTCAAGTATCCGGCTCAATTTATATTGGATGCATTTTTTTCTGTGAAACAAATATTTCTGTTTCTGAAAAAATGTGAGACAAGCAACTTTTCACTTTTTGTCTTACAGTAGGTTGTTCCTCTTTGTGGATAAGTGGGCATTAGAGTCTCCTAGGAAAATAAGCAAAAGTGGATGCACCTGATCCCTTCTTGGGGTCATTGTATCATAACTGCTCCAGTCAGCTGGGATGGTGCAAACTAATGTCCAAGCGCAAGACCACTGAGAGACTACAATGGCCCGCTCCAATCAACACTGTCATTCCAGGTCACCCCGCATCACAGCCTACATTTTGTCACATGCTTTACCTCGTCTCCCTGTAAGTAGTATTGGGAGAGGCTGCTTTCTTCTGAAGGTCTCTCTTCTTGTCCTGCTCAATTCTGACTTGTAACCAAAGTTAACCAAATTGGTGCTTTTCCCTGGATATTGAATCTTGAGTAAGTGACCTAAGGGCAAAGGGACAAAATTTGAGGTCACTCATTACAAGCGCAACATCGGTATGGCAATGGCACTGTAGCCAGGTGGCTTGTGCGGGGCTCTGCCCTCCCTGCTCCCTGCTTCCCTGCCTGCCTCTGAACAAGCCTGGCTGTCGAGCCTCTTGATGGTTTCCCTCCAATAAACTCCTTCTAATTTGAAATTAGCCAAAAATTAGTTTGGGATTTGCAACCCAAATATTGATAATACACTGTCCATGAAGAAAGTGATCATCAGGCATCGAGACAGCAAGTACGGGTTGAGTCTACACGGCCACAAGTAAGAGGTTGTTCCCAGCCTCGGGTGGGGCTGAGCCTGTAACTGCCAGCAACCCTGACAGGAAGGAAGTGCTTTTCAATGACAAAGTGTCAGAGTCTTGGGAGCCATGCTGGGGTGCTTAATTAAGGATTTTTTAAAATTTGTCGCAAATGTACTATGCATCAGCAAGCTTAACGTAAAAACCAACAGTATAATAAAAAAGTATTTCATCTCTGATCCTGACAGAGCAGGTTTCAAAACACATTTTCTTTTAAACATATTCAGTCAGTTCACAGTCCTTTGTAGTTCTACATATATACATATTTTTAGCAATACCCTTGTTACATTTACAAGATTTATACAATTCTCCATCAAAAAAATACATAAAATCTCTCAGAAAGACCTACAAGTATACTTCAAGTGCTCTGTTAAAGGTGGACCTGATTTAATGGTCCATTTATTGATGCAGCAAAATTCATATTAATCTATAAATTCCATAATTAGCAAGATATCTGTCATGAAACTGATCTTCACTAAACTATATTTTAGAACAGAGTTTAATAGGTATATTCTCAAGACTATCTCTTTGTCAAAGAAATCTGTCAGAATCTGCGTTCACACCTACAGTTCAGGAGCTTCAACATCCAAGGCTCTGGGCCACGACTGTGAGAGGCCTTCTCCCCCAGAGCACCAGAAAATAAAGCGAGACCATAAGCTGGACCTGCCACTGGACAGCACACAGCCACCTTGTCACCTACAGCAGCAGCATGGGACACAGTAACAAAAACACTACAGCAGAATCCACACCTGTCTATGGTTCTAAAGATATTTTACTTGGGAGTGATTTGTCCACCAAAGTAAACCCCTATTGTTCTTAAATCAAGGGGTATTGGAAAAAGGTTTTGAGGGCATACTAATATTCCTCTACTATGAGCAAGACTGCATTATCCCCAAACTTGAAAAAAAGAATTCATATCTGCTAGAATTATTTGACCTCTTCCAAAAAATACTTGATTCAGGCTATTTGTTTTTAAATTATTTTCTTGATATTTTAATATTTCAATTTTCAGTTTTGTGACAGTTTTAACATTTATGTTATTGAATTTAAAACAAATCTGTACATTAGTTTAGCTGATGGTACTTTTGTTTGAAACTTATATGAAAATTACCTAGAAATCTCAAAAAATACAAGTTGGTGGGTGAGTTCTATGAAAGTAAAGGCATATAGGCCCGGCTGGTGTAGCTCAGTGGATTGAGCGTGGGCTGGGAACCAGAGGGTCCCAGTTCGATTCCCAGTCGGGGCACATGCCTGGGTTGCGGGCCAGGTCCCCAGTAAGAGCCATGTGAGAGGCAACCATACATTGCTCTTTCTCCCTCCCTTCTCCTCTCTCTGAAAATAAATAAAATAAAATCTTTAAAAAAAAGTAAAGGCGTATAGTACAATATATATGCCTAACCAGTACAATTTGCTATTTATAAAATCACGAAAATACATGTTATCAGTAAGTCTAGATAAATCCAGCACTTTAAAGTAGCTATGTTCATAGTAGCATTATTTACAATAGCCAAGATCTGGAAACAGTCCAAGTGCCCATCAGTAGATGAGTGGATAAAGAAGCTGTGGTATGTTTATGCAATGGAATACTACTCAGCCATAAAGAAGGAGATCTAACATTTTGTGACAGCATGGATGGACAGAGAAAGACAAATACCATATGTTTTCACTTATATATGAAATCTAATGAACGAAATAGAAACTAACTCATAGATACAGAAAAAAGACTAATAACTGTCTGAAGGGAAGGGGCTTTGGGAGCTGGGTGAAAAGGGTGAAAGAATTAAGAAAAAAAAACACAAAAAAACAACCCTCTTAGACACAGACAACAGTGTGGTGATTACCAGAGGGCAAGGGTGTAGGGGAGGTAGAAGAGGGTAAAGTGGGGGTAAATGGTGATGGAAGGAGACTTGACTTGGTGTGTTAAACACACACCATTATACACAGATGATGTATTATAGAATTAAACATCTGAAACTTATGTAATTTTATTAACCAATGTCACCCCAATAAATTGAATAAAAAAGTTACCAAAACTTGAAAATAAAATATGAAGAGGAAATAAAAGAAATAGTGGGACCATGAAATAAAAGGAGGTTCAAAAGCTGTCATCTCATGTCCTTTCTTCCTTCTAACAAAAAGATGTAGGAACATCCAGTACCCATAGGAATACCTTATATTGGCTTGCATCCCATGTCAGAGGCACATGGGATAGCAAGTCAATTACTTTTCTCCTCTTTATAAAGATATGCACAGATTGTAAGTAGAACTTGGTGAACACTTGTATAAAGGACTGACCTTGGTATTCATCCTGATCCCATTTTATGCATGTAAGAGGCAAGACCAGTACCTCAGAAAGGGACAACTTTCATTAGTCCAAGAAAAAGGAAGTGCTCTGGCATGGGCCACAGCTTCTGTTTGTGATCGAGGATGTGGCTGCCCACGGTGCGCCCAAATCGAACCTACTACAACACCATTTTAATTATGATGCCAAGCACACAGAGCCTTTGTTCGCTCAGTTCAGTTACTTAGGGATAATATTTAAGGATAAAGTGAGTAGATGCTTCCTGATAAAGATTATGGCAACATAAAAATTAATGAAATTATGTCATCTTATCATCTAAATGTTAACTTTCCACTTAAAGTAAGAGACATAAATTTAGGAAAACAGAACAGTTTCTTTACAATCTTAGCATTTTTTTTAAATTTCATTTTTTCCTGCCAATCTCTGTATTTATATTAGAAACACTGTAACTCTCTTCAGCAAAGGCAATATCACAGCTTAAGAGAGAATATTTGAGGGGAAATAAAGATGATAGTTTAAAATATTCATAACAAACAAGAAAAATGTGTGGATGGAAATAATCTATATATATTTGGGACATTTCTGATTTTCTGTGATGTCTTCAAAATTTCTATCATTCTTGGCCCCTCATCTAAGCTAGAAAATAACTTAAATGTATTCCTCTGAATATGATTTCTATTCGATGTTGACAGGGGAACTATGGTGAATATAAGTCACACAACAAAAAATGTCACGTGATTGATACTCTTTGAAGCCATCATGCCTCTCCAGGACTGCAGGATCTTCCTAACCGGTCGTTCGCTTTCAGATTTACTCCCTTTTCTCCACGTAACATTCAGAATGAGGTTTCCAAAGTGCTAAACAGACATCCAACTTCCCTGCTTGGAGCTGTTCGCAGGGACTCTACACATTGAACAAAAGAATTTATTTGTTTTGGGGTTTTTTGGAGTTCACTGTAAATACAGCAAAGAAATGTCTTTCATTGTATTAACCCAAACAGACAAAAATAAAGAGAGGAGACAAAACATGTGAGATAGTTTTTTTTATAATAAAGAGTGGATTATTAAATAATTTTTGTAAGTTGCTAGGAAGAACATCAATGTTTACTTGGGTTAATATCTTTACTTCATAAATCTCTATCACTAAAATCAACACTAGAAGAATGAAAGTCAGTTCACATATTTTTCTGCTACATATTTAGCTTTGAAATCTCAAAAGTCAGATCAAATCACATTAGTTTGGATTCTTTTTCTTTCAATTATGAGCACCTACTAATGGCACAGATAATTTTATGTAAGTTCTAAAAATTCATTTTTTAATAAATGTCTCAGGAAATCTTGACACATTGGGAAATTTATTCAATACCTTAGAAGCACTTGGCACATAGTATTCTCTCAGCAAAACACAAAGAGGTAGATTTTAATAGACATTTAATAAATCAACTATTAATCAACTTTTTGTATTAATTTCATTTATGATCTGAAAAAGTAGTTTTTTATATACAGGTTTTATTTTTAAATGTATTTTGCATTTTTACTTTTTAAATAATTTATTTGTTCTTTAAATGAATTTGAACCCTATACACAAACTTCTGAAACTGGCTTTCAGGACATTTATATCATGGTCTTCCCCACTGCTTAGCAATTTTGATTTGTCTCATGTCATCTTGAAGTAGGTCTTCTGCTAATCTTTTAGTAATTCATTTCAACTAAATAACAATAGCAGACATTTCAGAACTAAGAAAATATATGCTATGAGCAAGTCTTGAAAAAATCTGAAGATGAAGGAAATTAATATGACTATATTTTAATATAAACTTCTTTAGACACTTGGAGTTTATATGAAAGAAGTCTGAGACAAGCTAATATGTATCATTTCTATAATAAACATTTTTTCTCTCTTTTTTTTTACTATTCAAGTGCCTCTTTTCTTGGTTAGAAGTTCCCAAACTTACTTGACTCATGCTACTTTTAAATAATTTATTACTTAATTATATTTATTAATAACTTAAATTATGTATTATTTAATAATCACAATTACATAATAATAGCACACCGCCTCAAACCTTGAAATCAGATTAAACACCCCCAGCCTCATTTCTTGTTCCACATTTATTTTCACATGGTGTGTTTCTTTTACCAAAGCACCCCCCTAAAAAAATCCAGTGTCACAAGGACACAACATTGCTTTGAATGCAGTACAATCTAGAATAAAAATTATGAACTACCTCAAGCTAGTAATTCAGATAGCCTCTGAAAGATGTCCAGTATCCTTGTGCTTCCCTCAAAATCTAACACAGCCTCTTGTGCCCCTGGGAGCATATGTGGTGCCCAAGACATCCTGACACATAGTTTGGGAATCATGAGTTTAAAGGATGTTTTTAAATCCTGAAATTGGATAATATTATGATACTAAGTGAAAGTATTGGTCTAATGTAATCAAATACTTTTTGCCATAAGGAACCGTTTTTTATCAGTAAACGCCTCCTCAAAATAGTTTTAAATTTCCTCCTAACTTTCAGACGGCTGCGTCCTCACTGCCCTCACACAGCCTCTCCTCTGTGCATGCGCACTCCTGTCCCTCCTCCTCTTCTCACAGGGCATCAGTCCGCTTGACTCAGGGCCTCACCTTTGTGGCCTCAATTAACCTTAATTACATCCCTAAAGGCCCACTATAGTCACATTGGCAGTTAGGGATCAATGTACAAATTTTTAGGAGACACACTTCTGTCCATAACAAGGTACCTATGTAAACACTAGGAGTATATTAGTTAAAATAGCAATTTTTTTTCATCTTTTCTCTTTTTAAATGCATGTGTGCCTCTTAGCTCCTTTTGCATCTGTCAGTTCAGCATCTTGTCCTATATTTCTTATTTCATATAATTCATGTTTTTCTAAATTTAGTTGATAAAGGGGAAAAGGCACTAAAATTTTGCTATTAATTTTTTTTCCAAAGAATATCCTTTCTCTTCTCTAATTACTTTATTTTACAGAATCTTTCTGTCAGACCCTTTCAGTTGGTTTTGCTGCTGCCTTTTTTCCAGTCTATTGACTTATCTTTTAGTAAATGGGAAACTACTGAGTGTAAGTTTACTTGTAAAATAAATAGAAGTTTCATTAAAAGTGGTTCCTTTTGCTCTACATCTGAATGCTTTCAGAGTCTTCCCTCACCTCTCAGGCAGGAGACCCACTTGATGTGCACCAATTCTGATGAACCTTACAGCACTCTGCAAACTTCAGAGTGTGAAACTGCAGGATAAACCCTGGCTGGTGTGGCTCAGGGGATTGAGTGCTGGCCTGCGCACCAAAGCCTCACCAATTTGATTCCCAGTCAGGGCACATCCCTGGGTTGTGGGCCAGGTCCCCAGTAGGGGGTGCTTGAGCGGCAACCACACATTGATGTTTCTCTCCCTCTCTTTCTCCCTCCCTCCCCTCTCTCTAAAAAGAAATAAATAAAATCTAAAAAAAAAAAAACACAAAAAACTGCAGGATGAGAAAGAGATGTAGCAGCTTCTCTTATTTGATCTTCTGATTATGATCAATTCAGTTTATTTCTGAAGTCAGAAACTGTCTGACTTTCTTTTCATTCCAAAAATGTGTGTAAGAAAAAAAAAGGAAAAGGAATGAACCTCCTCCAGAAATTGTCCTGACTTATGTCTTTTATCCACTGATTTTATTTCTAATGTAAAGTACTTTGTTCTAACCACTTCAGTCAACACCTGTATTGCATCAGTAGAAACTAAGGTTTTAGAATCTCTTAGTATTAAAGGCGAACTACAGTAATTCACACCTATAGCTGTATGTCTATGGCTTTGACTCTAGCTTCTTTGCAGGAGAAAAGGTTTCACTGACTCTGGTAGAAAGATGCCATGTCTGTAGTTTAGGTAAAAAACAGTCATAGATGGTGAGGTGACCGAGGAATCTGCTAGTGCCTTCAAATGCACAGACTTCAAGATTGACCAGATAAATATACCCTCTGCCTAACAGGAGAAAGGTGAACATTTAATTGGCTCTGTGTCGGGATAAAAATGATTAATGGATAACAGTTCCCAGCCTCTACCCTCAAAAAGAATTCTCTGCTTTGTCCCATTTCAGTCTTTATTCAAACCTCTCTGTTCTATGGAGAAACCTTTCTTACTCGACCAGGGGTCCTGGTTTCTGTGAGGGAGAATGGGAGGAGGGCAAGAGGGTCTGAGGAAACTGTGAGATGCCCAAAGGTGATGGTGGCAGAAAAATGTGGGAGTGGCCCTGCTGCCCTCAGGGCAGCTCTGGCAAAGTAAACAGGAAGTGAAACAAAGGGGATTGTAGTATGGATGAGGACTGAGTGTTCCCCTGACAAATTATTTTGGAATTGCTCTTGCTTTCCAGGACATTCTTTTCAGTTGTGGGATTGAATCATGCAGGTCGATGTTTTAAGCTTAAAATGTTACATCTGATGGCGCTAATGGGAGTCAAGATGGAGTTTTAAGCCAAGATGTTGTCCCCACCTGGATTTTATATTTAAATCATCACCGTCGATCCCAACCACGTGCGTTTGCACTAAGTCTCCCTAGATTCTGAAGACAGAAATAGAGGGGAAATCTGGATCCAGCATGAGCTGGGGGGGTGAGGGGTGGGGGTTTGGACCAGAAAGGGAAAGGGATCTCAACAGAGACCACACAGAGTGTAATTTCAATTTGGGGGAAAAGCGTGGTTTGGTACTGGATGTTCCAGGCGCAAAACCGTATTTGTGCAATGTGCCAGTTGACTAAATTGAGAAAAATGTTTTAAACTTGCTAGTAAATACTGACCAGGAATTGGAATCTTAAGTGGACATCAAATTTCTGACCTCTGTGTGCCAGCCTGGCTGGGGCTGATACAGCGGTGCAGCTGAGCTCCGCACACTACAGCCTGTGGACATGACCTTGACTGGGGCCACCTGCCTGGACCCCTTAAGACAAGTGCCTCACAACCAGGAAATTGAAACGGCCTTGGGAAATAATCGGCAGAGCATAGAAAGAAGGAGTTTGACACCAAGTTAAATTCTATCACAGAGACTGTAAATAGATGTAAAAACCTCACAATCAGATAAAAGGTTCTTTCTGGATTCAAAACCATAGAGGTGGCTGTTTCTGTAAAGGTCTGCCCTACAAAAAGGGAACTGTGACAGGGACAGCAACTACAGAGGAGATGCTCAAATCAAATGTAAATGCCATAAGGCAACTCCATTTTTAATTTTTTGAGGTAACTCCAGACTGCTTTCCACAGCAGCTGCCCCAGTCTGCAATTTGACTTTGGGTGGTGGACATACAATACAATGTGTGGATGATATGTTATAGAATTGTAAGCCTAAAACCTATATAATTTCATTAACCAATTTCACCCCCATAAATTTCAGTAAAAATTAAAAAAGAAAAACATAAAAGCCAGTGACCCTCGGAAGAGTACCTGGCTTGCTCCACTGGGTAAGCCACAACAAGCTCTCTGCCTGGGACTTGTATTGGGGTTAGGAGCGACTACACATAGCAATTTTTTTTAAAGAATATAATATTAGCTTTCAGAAGATACAATTTATTTCTCTCTCATGTACAAAAATGCAAAGTGGGGCAATGCAGTGCAGCTGCTGGTTGTCCCATGGTTACTTCAAGAACATTCGTCTCAGGTTCCAGGTGTGCAAGGCAGCAGCATGAAGAGGAAAGGTAGAAAAGCTATTTCCTTTTACTCTGCTCTCATTCACCTGACACTTAATTAAAAGGCAATATGTAGCTGCAAGAAAAAGCAAAAAAAAAAGAAGTATCATTTGCTGGTACATTTTCACTTTGTTATTGGAATCATGTTGGGAAAGAAAGAAAAAATTTTGAGGTTAAAAAATATTAGTAGCCCTGGCTGGTGTAGCTCAGTGGATTGAGCGTGGGCTAGGAACCAGAGGGTCCCGGTTCGATTCCCAGTCAGGGCACATGCCTGGGTTGCGGGCCAGGTCCCCAGTGAGGGCCATGTGAGAGGCAACCACACATTGCTGTTTCTCTCCCTCTCTGTCTCCCTCCCTTCCCCTCTCTCTAAAAATAAATAAAATCTTTAAAAAAAAATATTAGTAGTTTCTGCCTCAAGGCTGTAAAAACAGTATCTCAGGCACAGAAAAAAAAAGCTATGTTATAAATCAGATATTAATATGCAATTCTAGTCTTTCCTATGCATTGAGGAGGAAAGGAAGGAGCTTCTAATGACTAAACAAGAGGAGAATCAGCTAGAAGTCCCTCCAAGTCAGCCTCTTCAGCTAACCAAGCATCACAAATGGAACACATCCTTCTGTTCAAAGGCATGCACATAGATGTACATGAATGTAAAGATTACAACTAATAATTTAATTTCTTTAGTAATATATGACAATTCAGCTCTCTATTTTCTCCTGAATCAGTTTTGGTAGTAGTTTCTCCAGGGGTTGTCCACTTCCCCTAAGTTTTTGGATTTTAGCAAAAAAGTTTTAATGACATTCTATGTTATCTTTTAATAGGCATTTCATCTTAACTATGGCCCCTTCATCATTCTTTCAAAAAATAAACACAATTATTTCTTCTTTATTTTTAAGCCAATTAATCTTGTCAAAGTCTTGTCAAATTATTTTTTAATTACATTTTATTAATTATGCTATTACAATTGTCTCAATTTTCCCTCTTGCTCCCTCCATGCAGCACCCCCTAATCTCTCAGGCAATCCCTGCACCATTGTTCATGTTCATGGGTCATGCCTGTAAGTTCTTTGTTTACTCCATTTCCTATACTGTACTTTACACCCCATGGCTATTCCGTAACTACCTATTCATACTTCTTAATCTCCTCACCTCTTCACACATTCCTCCACAACCCCCTTCCATTTGGCAACCATCAAAATGCTCTTCATAGTCATGATTCTGTCTCTGTTCTTCTTGTTTGCTTAGTTTGTTTTTTAGATTCAATTGTTGATGTATTTTTTTGACATTTTATTGTTCATAGTTTTGATCTTCTTTTTCTTAAATAAGCCCCTTTAACATTTTGTATAATAATGTTTTGGTGATGATGAACTCCTTTAGTTTTTTCTTGTTGTGGAAGGTCTTTATCTGCCCTTCAGTTCTAAATTATATCTTTGCTGGATAGAGTAAGTCTCTGCTTTTCATGACTTGAATATTTCTTGCCAATCCCTTCTAGCCTGCAAAGTTTCAGAAATCAGCCAACAGTCTTATGGGAGCTCCCATGTAGGTAACTAACTGCTTTTCTCTTGCTGCTTTTAAGATTCTCTCTTTATCCTTAACCTTTGGCATTTTAATTATGATGTGTATTGGTGTAGGCCTCTTTGCCTCCATCTTATTTGGGACTCTCTGAGCTTCCTAGACTTGCATGTCTATTTCCTTCACCAAATTAGGGAAGTTTTCTTTCATTATTTTTTCAAACAGATTTCCAATTTCTTGCTCTTTCTCTTCTTCTGGTACCCCTATGATGTGAATGTTGTCCCAGAGGCTGCTTACACTATCCTCCTTTTTTTTCCTTTTGGATTCTTTTTTCTTCTTGTTGTTCTGATTGGTTGATTTTTGCTTCTTTATGTCCCAAATAATTGATTTGATTCTTGGCTTTATCCGCTCTACTGCTATTTCCCTGGAAATTGTTCTTCATTTTAATTAGTGCACCTTTTGTTTCTGACTAGATCTTTTTTATGCCATTGAGGTCCTCATAAGATTTCTGGAGCATCCTTATAATCAGTGTTTTGAACTCTGCATCTGATTGGTTGCTTATCTCCATTTTGTTTAGTTCTTTTTCTGGAATTTTGATCTGCTCTTTCATTTGAGCCATGTTTCTTTG
Organism: Micronycteris hirsuta; assembly: GCA_004026765.1. Lineage (NCBI taxonomy): Eukaryota > Metazoa > Chordata > Mammalia > Chiroptera > Phyllostomidae > Micronycteris > Micronycteris hirsuta. The sequence continues at coordinate 60,666 of PVJI01008263.1, read as the reverse complement.
TCTCCTCATTTTGGCAGCCTCCCTGTTTGTTTCTATGTATTAGATAGAGCTACTATGACTCCCCGTCTTGATAGTGTGACCTAATGTAGTAGATGTCCTGTAGGGACTAGTGGCACAGCCTTCCCTATCACCCAAGCTAGGTACTCAAGGTATGCCCTTTGTGTGGGCTGAGTACACTTTCCTCTTATACCTGAGACTTGATTGCTATTGGCAGACTGATAGGAGGGATTTACCCAGGCCAGTCAGCTGAAAGTACTGGCTGTGACCACTAACTACCAAACTCCATCCACTGTGGAGGACCAGCTGCACAGAGGCAGGGTGGAGGTGCTCCAACATGGTTTGTAGCTTTCCACTGTGTGTGCAGGCTCTGGGGTTTCCCACATGATGCAGGCCATTGTCAACCTCTACCTGATTTCTGCCCAGGGCTACCCTGACTGAGCTATAAAGCAACCTGAGATGGCTGCTACTAATGCTGGGCTTGGAGATTACCAGGTGAAGCCAAGTTGTAAATTTAGGCTGACAGCTGCTAGTACCAGCCATGGAGCCACTTAGCAAAGGTATGGGGCTTGGGGGCTTACTGAAGCTGGCTGTGGATTATTTGTTAAGATTTAGGAAGTTGTGAAGCATGAGCCAAGACCAGCCATTCATATGGAAAAGTCACTGATAAGAGCTTGGGTGGGCATAAGTTGGGTGGGGCGGAGTCTCAAGGATCTCCGGGGCAGACCAAACAATGTTAGCCAGGTTGATGAAGTCTCAGATATGGCAACCACCTGCTGGCTCTGTGGCTCTCTGGGAGGAAGGTTCAGAAAAGGGACAGTGGCTCCTGCCTGCCTTTTTGTCTGAGAGAAGGCTGTCCTCCAGTTCCTGCCTTGATGCCAAACACTTCAGTTCCTCGCTGTATGCCACTGGTGCTTTTCAAGCTGCTATTCCGGTGCTGGAGCTCAGAGGGAGTGAGTCTGAGTAAGTGTATCTGTGGGTTCTGTAAGGGGAACTGCTTGCGACTCCAGAAGTTTCTTTCACTGACTCAATCCCTGCTGGGTTTTGCAGCTAAAAGTTATGGGGACTTATCTTCCTGGCACTGGAACCCTGGGCAGGGGATCCTGGTGTGGGGCTGGGACTCCTCACTCTCAAGATATTTATTCCAAATTTTTATCCACCACACATGGATATGGGACCAGTCCATTCCACATGTTTGCTCCTCTTAACAGTCTGGATGGATGCGTTTTCTTAAATTCCATAGTTGTCAGACTTCCATTCAACTCTATTTCTGATGGTTTTGAGTGATGATTGTTCTCAATTTTAGTTGTAATTTTGATGTGGTTGTGCAAGGAGGTGAGCCGTGTTTACCTATGATGCCACCTTGACTGGTAGTAAATTGTTTTTCTTTAAAAGATTCTTTTGTTGTTTTTAGTTCTCTTAATTATAACTTTATCATGATTGTGTCTTTTGCATTCATTCTGTCCTTAAGAATTTTCTAAAATAAATATTGAAGACTAGATGTTTTTGTGTAAGTACTCTTTTAGCTGTATCCATAAGATTTGTTATACAATATGTATTTTATCATTTAGTTCAAAATAGTTTTTAAATTCTGAAATTATTTTTCAGCCTTAATTGGTTCTATGTTTTAACTTCCAAATGCATGGCAGCTAAAAGTAATTTTTTGTTAATGAGTTACAGCTGAAGTTCAGTTCTTGCAGACCCCTCTAGGATTGTCCATGTCCTTTTGTGACTTGCCCCCAGGCTCAAGGCTCTGGCAGTCTATCCCACATCATCTGAGTGCTTGGGGTCCTCTATGTTAACAGGCTAACTGGCTGAGGGGTCTCTCAAGGGTCATTACCTTCCATGCCACCCACTGGCCCTCCTCGTTAGGTCAGCTTGCTTTACCAGAGTGGGGAGGGAGGTCAGCAACAGGGAAGGCTGACACTCCACTGATGTAGACTCCATCCTGGAGGGTCCGTATGTTGTGGAAGCAACAAACAAATTCACACGGACTATAGAAGTTCTGTGGACAAAAAGGGATGGCACAACCACTCTCTGAGAGAGAGAGAGTGCCTTGGCCGCTCTCTCAAGGGGAGAGCGCCTTGACCCTTGCCTGACAGGCTTTTATTGGCTTTCGAATAGCATACATCAAAGAAGGTTTTCATTCATTATGCTCAGCTTTGCTTTAGATATTTCCTTTTACAGATAATAAAGGAAAGGATGTTACTGATTACTTCTTACAGAGTAACAAGGAAAAAATGTTGCAAATGCAAGGAAACAATAAGAGTGACTGGTCTAGTTACACTCCATCCTTGGGAGATTTAGCACAGACTTCAGAAAGTTACTTTAAAGATATGCGGTAAGCATTTGCTGCCTCAACTCAGGGTGAGGGAGTTTTAGCAAGAGCAAGCCTTAAAGCAGCCTTGGTGTAATGTAGTCCTGGTTTCCCATGGGAAAGCCGATCCATGGGTTTGTTTTCTTGTGTGCTGATTCACACCTACCAGTTTTCCCATAGGGCTGGGCTGCATTTGCCATTCCACATGGATAGGTTCCCTATACTCCACCATTTTGCATGGCGTGAATTATGAGCTCTAACCCCCTCATGCTGTAGGTGAAGGAAGCCTTAAATGAGAGAATATTATAACTGTGGTAGTATAAGAACTATCTAATTACTAAACTAAGCAAAACTCATCTTATAATAACTGGAAAACCATTTTAATAACTGGAGACCTCAAGATTTTATTCGCGGGCTAAAAAAGAACTCACAGATCAGGTTTGAAACGGAGAAAAATAAAGCTGCTTAAATTCTAGAAAACCCAGAATACACACATACATAACAAAATGTAGAATGAAACTTTTCTTGTTCTTAGAATTTTGGCTAAAACCTCAAAGCAGATAGAGAAGAACTCTGCATTCTAAAGAAAGCAGCAGACAAGGAGCTGCCAGATGTCTCCCTCCAGGGATTGCCCATAGGTGGCAGCTGATTTCCATCCTGTCCAGCCTGTATCAGCAAAGATCGGGGTCTATTCAGAAGACTGGACCCATGGTGATGGCAGGTTGTTGGCCTCTGCATGATGACCAGAGGAGGAATGTTGCCCACTCCTCCCATGAGCTCCAAAGCTGTGGCACTTGGAGAGATCCATTCACGGAAGAGACTGAAGTTTTCTGCAGGAAGGAGACTGGCACCTCGCTCCTGGCTTTGATACTTGCCGAGCTGCTGGGAAGTTGAGTCCCATGCCAATGCACCAAAATCAGCTTGGTAAACGTTTTTTATGAAAGCTCAACTTTCATAGCCTGGATTTTTGAAATAGATGTTAATCAGCAAAGAAGGGAAAACTCAGAAGCATCAGAAAACAAAAAACAAACAAAAACAGCCAACTAACTTCACAGACAACAGTGTGCTCATCACCAGGGGGAAAGGTGAATGGGGGGAAGCAGGAGAGGGTAAAGGGGAGATAAATAGTGATGGTAGGGGATATGACTTGGGGTGGTGAACATGCAGTACAACACATAGATGATGTATTATAGAATCATACACCTTAAACCTATTTATTTTTATTAACCAATGTAACCCCAATGCATTCAATTAAAAGAAGAGAGACTGAAAGAAGAAACCACCTTTCTCCCACCCTTCTCTGGTGCAGGTGCCCTAATGATTGTGAGGCCTGAGCTGAAAAGGGGAAGCTGTACACTGAATGTGAGATTGAACTTCGAAATTGAAACTTGATAAAATCCTTAATACCAGAAAGTGGATGGATCTGCCTGAGATATTAAAGGGTGAGGAAGGAAGATGTGATAGAACATGATTCTTTGAAGGCGAAACGAGTTTATCTCTTTGAATTTAGTCCATTCAGTAAACTACAAAACAAACATAAATTTAGATGAGTGTTAGGTAGATATGCAATTTAAAATAAAATAGGAATATCATGTTAATAAGTACTTATTCATACCTTTATATATCTCCGGTTTCCCTATTTTGATCTGTTAATATAAAATTTATTCATTGAGTTATTGATGTTGCACTTATCAGTTTTATAATGAATGTATTCATTCTATAAATATTCTTTCAATAATTTGATGTATTATGTTTACAAAATTTAGGGCTTTTACACTAATATTTATAATAAACTGGGCTACAGTTTTCTACATGTTACATTTATGTTAGGTGTTTGGTATCAATGTTTTCTAATTGTATAGAAAGACTTGGAAATGTTTATTAATTTTTCCATGTGCAGAATAATTTCAACCACATTGCAATCATTGACTTCATTGCTCCTTTGTAAAAATAATTTTTAGAATAATCCGTTTCTTTTTATTTTCTGTCTCTTCTGTAGCAAATTTGGTCATTTGTGTTCAACTAATTCAACAAATCCACATAGTTTAACATATTCTTACTAGGTGATAAATGAGTCAAGTAAGAAAGCAGGCTGGCGGCTCTGGGGAGAGTTTAGGGGGCGACGGGACGAGCAGAAAGGACTCGTGGACACGGACGACAGTGTGGTGATTGTGGGGGAGGAAGGTGGGTGGAGCTGGAAGAGTGTATAAGGGGGATGATTGGCAATGGAAAAAATACAATAAAAATAAATTTTAGAAAAGACAAAGATTTTAAAGTTCACAGTTGTCAATACTTCGCAGTTTACAACGGAAAGCTGACGACGCCTGGACGAGGACAGCACCAGCGGAGGAAAAGGCATTTGCCCCCTTCCCTCACCCTTTAGCTCTGTCTCCGCACGGCCAGAGAAAGTGGTAAGAGGTGGTGTCTGTCTCTTGGCCGGATGCAGGGAACATCAGACAAATGATTCCGCCAGGGCATTCCGTACGAACGTGACTAGGGAGGGCAACAACCCCTGAACACAATGCTACGAATGCTTTCAGACTCCACCATTTGGCCCCCAAAACCCAGTTTTCCTGACACAAACAGCGGAGCACACGAGAGCTGAGACCGAGGAAACGAAAACAGCCTTGGAAGGAGGAAACGGAAAACCTCCAGCGCGGAGCATCTCCCTGTGGGCAGTGCCTCGCCTCTTTCTGGCAGCTGAGGACCATTTCCTCGGGAGTTTGGCTCCGGTGAGCATCGACCCTCCTCTCCAAGCAGCACTGGCCAGTTAGATTCCTTCTAAGATAAGCTCATGCTATCTCCCTTTCACAGCGTCCACATCTGGTCCCCAGACACCCGTATCTTCGCGCTGTTATCTACAGAAGCACCAATCTCTCCAAACGCTGACCTCGTTACTTCACTATTCAGCCGAGGCAGCTCTAGCTACAGCCTCTCGTTTTTATTTTGCTCCCGACAACAGTCAGTCCCAACTCTGTAAGCTCCCTCATCTGCAGAAAGAGTAAACACCTACAGTAATCTGTAAGGCAAAAAGGATTTCAAAAATAACATTCTTGCAACTTGAAACATATTCTTGGAACTATAGAAGAAAATGAGCAAAAATAAGAAGGAAAATCTTTTTAAAAAGAGAATAATAAGGACCAACTCTAGCACATAGTAAAATATATTTAAAAAGCTACAATAACAAAATTCCCGATCTTACTTATCCGTGGTGTCAGGAGGAGGTGTGGGGCACTGGCTACAGGCGTCCGAGAGTGTGAGCGGAGAGCCCACAGGGAGCAGGCGCAGGCGCCCACCGTCCGTCCCAGCCCCGTGGGGACACTGCTGGGAGGGGCCCAGGTGGACGTTTCCAAGGAATGTTCTCAAGCGGTAGGACTCGGCCACCCTGTTTCTCTTCATTGTTATAGGGCCATCTGCCCAGGGATGAATCTCAACCCAGAAATAAATCTCAAGTGAGTCAAAGATTTAAATAGTTTTAAAATGATACAATCAAAGCAAAATAATACATGTATACATATATATATATATACACATACATATGTGTATTGCATTTTCAGACACAAATGGAAGCATACTTTGGATACTACTCTTCATTCTACTTGTTTTCATTTAATTATACATGCACATACACATACATACATATATACACACATACATATACATGCATATATACAACACATACACAGAGACATATAAATATACAAAATGTCTCTCTGGAAAAACAATAATAGTGACTACTTGTGGGGATGAGTAATGATTGTGAATGACAGAGACTAAGTATTTTGTGCCTTTTAAATTTTTGCCCCATTTGCTTATATTACTCACTATTTTAAAAAAATAAATAAATTCTTAAGAAAATAAAAATAATTCAAGCTAAGTGATTTTTAAGGAAATATACATTATGAACTGAATTGGTGCCTCTCAAATTAATATGTTGGAGTCCTAATCCCCCAGGACCTCAGGATGTGACTATATTTGGGAAGAGGGTCTTTAAATAGATTAATTAAGTTACAATTTGGTCCTTACTTTGGGCCCTGATCCAGTATGACTGGTGTGCCTATGAGAAGAGGAGATTGGGACCCCCATGGAGAGGGCCCGTGTGAAGACACAGGGAGAAGAAGGCAATCTGTAAGCCACACAGACCCCGGAAAATCCCACCCGCTCCCACCTGGGCCCCAGACTTCTAGCCTCCAGAATGCCGGAGAAAATCAATTTCCATTGTCTAAGCCACCCGGTCTATGGTAGTTTATTATGGCAGCCCTAAAAAATCACATATATATACACACATATACACATATGTGTGTGTATATATATATGTGTGTGTGTGTATACATATGTGTATATATATATAATGCAAAATTGAAAGCTGAGTTTAATTGGATTTTGTGGTTTTTCTCTACAGTAATGTACATTGTTTTATTATAAGATTTGTGTTAAACCACTTGGTTACTGTTCGCCTTTTTTAAAATAAAATTCAAGTTATTGTTACTGTCTTTTTTCTCACACAAATGTTGAAATTTAAAGGTAAATTACCCTTAATTACCTGGACAGAGCAGATGAAAGAATAAGTTGACAGCCTCTTCTAGTCTTAAAATAAGTGGTGGCATATTTCTTGTGAAAAAGACTTACTATTTACCCTTAGAATTCTTAAATTAAGGAGCAAGTAACATTCATTTCCACTTCTTTTATTAATCCCCAAATGAGAACCAACAGCTAATTTCTGAAGTTCAGGTGCACTGATATCTGAGGCAGACGTCTCCAAGTCTCAGGACTGTTCATGGGAAATAGGGAACATTTCAAAGCAGAGAGGATGGGGAGTGGGCAAGGGGGAAATGCCTAGAGTGATTCACTAAACGTATAAAAGTTAATACGAGTTACTTTAAAAGCACTTGAATTCTGTTTTTATTTGTCACCCCTGGCTCATTTTCACAATTTAAAGTAAGCAACGCATGGTGTTAGTTTTATAATGCACCATAGAAGTAAACCAAGCAGGAATATACCATGGAAAATCAGTGAGCACAGATTAGGAATACTAGCTAGATTTCTTAGGTAATTGCTTAGCAGGGAGATAACGTTAAAGGGAAACAAGGCAGGAGCTGCACTTTCTCTCCCTGCAGAGCACCACCCTTTCCTGGGCTCAGCACGTTTGCAGAAGCAGCCGCATTCATTGCTAAACACCGGATTCCCTTCTTCATTTTCCTCACTCTGAATCTGCAAAATATTTCAACCTTCCCCAGGCCATGTTGGGCATGATAATGTAACGCATGTCAATTTTAAAGGAAGACTCCTGCTGCTGCCGCTTACAGCTCCACTCTCATCCAGCAGCAACAGGAAAAGTAAAATTTGTTTTAGTGTTTCAACTTTTTGTCGCCAAAGTTGACACTGAATTTAAACTATTAGGTAAGCATAATCTTTGCCCTAGAAGTTTACAATCTAAGACCATTTTGTTCCATTTATAAGGAAGATGAAAATAAGAACATGATACCAGAAGAACAATAACACGGGTATCCCAGTTTTCAGTGGCATGGAAGAGACTGGTTCGTGAAGATCTAGAGAGGGACCAGGGGGTGAGGATGAGTACAGGTGAAGTCAGCACGGTCACTGCCTGGACTGCCAACAGATCTGGGCAGATATTCTTACTTAAATACCATCAAAAGTCAGGTATGTGCACAGCACCAACCCACAGCTCTTTCCAGATGCATTTAGAGTTTTTTTCTTGAAACTTTAAATATCTTTTGAATCCGAAAGGATACTTCTGCCTATCTTACCCTAAATAGGTGAAAAGTGGCAAGATAGCTAGAAATACTATGGAATAAGAATGAATAAAATAATAACAGTGAGGACCACTAGAACCACTCTGTCCAATATACAGTAGCCACTAGCTTCACATAACTAAATTTCAATTAGTTAAAATGACATAAAATTTTGAATTCACTTCTTCAGTCCCAGCAGCTCCGTTTCAAATGCTTCATAGCAACCAGTGGCTAGTAGTTCTCATATTGGGCAGAGCTGTAAGTGAACATTTCTATTATTGAGGAAGTTATAGTGGACATTGCTGATCTAGATGGAGTTTCAGGTTGCTGTTGAAAGTGGTATTAAGTGGTTGTTGCCTCTGGATTATCTTGAGTTTTCTTTCACTCAGTTGAAAGACTGAGTAATTCTAGTTTTGTTTTGTTTTTTGGTGATTTTTTTTTTGTCTAGTATTATATATGCACAAGAAGAGCTTTAAATAGCTTGCAATCACTAATGTCTATACCCACCCTAAACTTTTAAAAATTATTATAAAAGAAACAAAATTAATTTTTGGCAGAAAAAGAGGATGGAAAAGAGAAGTTAAAACTTCACCAGTGATGTTGGAGGCGCTAGGGGAGGAGAAAAGTTTCTGGGCTCAGGTAATTCTCCTGCTACACAGGCAACAGCAAAAATGAGAATGTAGAATGGAGGAAAAGGTTCTTTCGATAACATTCTGTGTGACACAGCACAGGATGCAACTACATTCCTGTAGAATTAGCAAAACTCTAGCTGTGGACACTTTGATGACTCCTGCTCCCCACCCCTCACCCCCCATTCATTCACTGAGGCACTCTTTGAAGAAGGCAACCCACTCATTTGACTTCTTTTCGTAAAAGACATGACAAAAAGAAAAGAAGGTTAAGATACAAAATGTCCATTTGATTGCTCTGGTGGAGAAAAACAAATTATAACGTTGTTTCATTATTTTTTTTTCTTTCAGAGAAATAAAAGCCCCAGTTTTAAGTGATCACTTGAAATAAATTGCCACCATCATCAGAGTACCTTTAGAGGCAAAGGGATGAGCCACAACCTCCATTTTAAAAGTATCCGCTTTACCAATTACCCTAAATAATCTGTTTTTATGTTATTTTGCATCACCATAATTTTTCTCTCCACTCTAACACTGGCACTTTGGCTCTTCTTCACCTCACAATTGAAGTCCTTCAGTGAAGTGAAATATAAGTAAGGCAGCTATTCAGAGCTGAGACAGGGACAGGAAATTGTGAAGTGGTTTCCTTAGCAATGGGAATGATTTGAATGCTTTCAGAAGCAAATTTCTTGGCTTCTCCCGTCTCTTCTCTCTGCCTCCCTTACCTTCACCCACAACCTCATTCACAAATATATTATTCCTCTGGCTTTACACATTTTTGCTATTTACCTCAGGACACAACTTAAATGTATTTATTCCTTTCTTTCTATATGCCATCTTCAAAATCATGCATTGTATTGATAATTATTTAACAGTGCTACTTACCAAGAGTGGTGGACTAAAGGATAAGGCCCAAAGATTTCAGTTTCTGATCCATGTGATCTGGAAGTGATAATGCTATATTTGGAAATAGGGACTTTGTAGATGTGATTAGGTCAAAGACATTGAGTTGGACTATCCAGGTGGGCATTAGGGCTATCACACCTGTCCTTATAAAAGAAGCATAGGGATCACTGTGTAGTACACCTGAAATAATTATAGTATACCAAAAATAATTTAAAAATTTTTAAATAATTTTAAATTAAAAAATAAAAAAGAGGCACGGAGAGATTGCTGTGCGCGCATGCGCATACTCACACACATGCCGCCGCCACCACCCCTCACACACACAAAGGCCATGTGAAGATGGATACAGGGATTGCAATGACGCAGACATAAACTGAGGGATGCCAGAAGCCACCAAAAGTTTAAAAAGACTAGAAAGGAGCTTCTCCCAGAATCTCTGGATGGGGTGCAACTCTGCTGACACCTTGAATTCAGACTCCATTCTTCAGGCTTCCAAAATTGTGAAAGAATGAATTTCTGTTCTTTCACCAAGTCTGTAGCAATTTGTTATAATAGCCATAGGAAACTAATACACCAGGGATAATTCAGTCAAAAAGTCTAACTTTTAAAACAGACATAACATACACATTTTATCACATGTAAGACCATGAGCCAACCAAAACTAACTAGAATGTCTTTTTGGTTAGTGACAAAGGTAGATTGCTAACTCTTAAAACTGGAAATCACCCCACACCTCCACTCTAAAAAAGCAGTGAAAAGCCCAACAATATCGGTAATATATCCCTCTTAGAGTAGCTACTAGGACTAGTATCTATTTCCAAAGCAGGAATGGAAGAATATTGACTTTCCTCATTATCTCTATAAAACTTCTTCTTTGTTTAAGATGCAGGGAGGTCACGTCACCATTTTTCTCTGGTTTGCACACAAGCAATCCTGTCTAGGGCAAGCAAATAAGAAACACAGCCCAGTCCTGTGCTTGGCGGAGGACGGGGCAGTGGTGTCCTGGGGCCAGCAGGGTTGGCTATGACAGAAGGAGCAGCTGTGCAGAGAGGTTCCCCCAGCTGCCAACCGATAATATGCAAGGACAACATGCAGGCATTTCTCCAGGCTTGCAACTCATCAGGTGTTTACTAAGTCTATGGGATTTGGAATAGATGAGCTTGCCCATAAGGAAAAGAAAAGAAAATTCAGATATCCTGGAAAGATACTTTGTGCCAATTTGGACAGAGAACATTCTGCAAATGATGTTATAACAGAATCCACTTGAGGTAAATACAGAACAGAGCTTCCTCCCTTAATGCAATCTGGAAGATATGTCTATTCAAATGAGTGTCTTCAAGAGAGTCCCTAGTGCTGGCTGGGGAGTCAAATGCAATTCCGTCCCCACCAGCTTACAGATTGGGATAAAGTGGTGGACTTTATGTGTGCAGAGCAAAAGCATGTCTCCTCCCTGACATCACCTGACTGTATCATTTGTGAAAGGAGACATGAAAGCAAAGGCAACAATGAAAAGAGAAAATGTTAGGAGATTTTTCCATTCCTCTGAATGAGGTCTCACCATAATCCTACAGAAGTCTAGCAATTACCTTTGCAAACACATAGAGCTGGAGAAAAGTGAAATAATTTTGATGTAGTACTTATTATGACAAGCACTGTGCTAGGTACTTTACATCTGTTATTTCATGCATGTCTTACAAAAACACGGTATGATATAATTCTCCCACAATACATGATTTACCTGATTTTAAAGAGACAGAGATTAGATAACTTTACTCAAATCATACAGAGAGTTATTAGATAAATCAAATTTTTAACCTAGTTCTGCAGGACTTCAAAAGCTATGCTCCATTATTACACCTCACCAAGATCCCTTGGAGATCTAGGTGAATCCCGAAAAGTCCATTAGATGGATGTTTCTTCTATTTCTTTGCCATCAGTGACAACAGAGAAATCAGCGATGGTCCTGGTCTTCAACATGCATGAGATGAAAAACAACTTTGTATGAGACTGAGGAGGTAGCTTGAACGTTTCAGGAATGGAGAGATTCACACCCACTGTTAGCACAAAATAAGCTGAAAATTCCTCACTCTATTTCTTGACCCAGCATCTATGGGTTTCTACCTCTTCCCCTTTTCCAAGAGGATAGAACGCAAGCTGCTCCAGGCCTCAGAATCAGCAGAGGGCTAAGCACAAAAGACCCCATACATCTAACCAAAGAGGGTAGGGAAAGGAGGGGCTGCCATCCTGATTTTATTTCACATTAGAAAAAATGGGACACTGGAGGTTATGAAGAAAATAAAACGTCATCTGAGATAAATAAAATGTCATAAAAATCATCTGAGAATAAGGAAGTAGGGATTGAAGAGTTAAGGAAAGGGGAGTGTTGCACAGTTCCTGAGAAAGATGACTAGATCAGTTACCCGTATGTATGTGCCTAAAAACACAGCTGAAAGCGATGGAACTTCAGTGAGAGAATGGCAACTCCACAACCATAACAGGGCACATCGCTGTCAGAAAATGAGAGCCAACAGATAAAAGTAGTGATGGTAAGGAAGATTTAAGTAACACAATTAATTTAATAATCAATATCTTTTGACCCAATTATAATGAGCTTCTCTTCCCCCAAAAGAAAGTATTTCAAATGATCTACATGCAAGGTTATTCGTAATGTCTCAGTGAGGCCTGATAATTATTATATATAGACTTTTTCTGAGCCCATTCTGGGTTAAGTAAATTAGAAGTCAACAATCAACCAGCCCCTCCCACCAAAACATCACAAACTAAAAAGTAGTTCTCTTAAATAAGGTATGGATTAAAGAGAAAAATAACAATGCAATATAAAATAGTTAGAATTGAATAACAAAGAAAGTGGTTATATAAAAAAAAGAGGGTGTGACAAAAAGCAAAGTATGTCGCTTGTAATACAATTCAGAAATAGAGCAAAGAAGAGTGAACTCAATCCCATCACCAGAAAATAATCAGTTAACATTTGTTGTTTAATCTTCCAAGCTATGTAGACTAATGCAATGCAATTTCCTCCATTGTCAGGACTCTGTTTGCTTATACCAATGGAGAAAGACCTTCAAATAATCCTCCCAAACAAGGATAAATATTTTCCCTAAGGAGAATTTGTGGAGTAAAAGATTTCTTATTTCATTACCTAATCAAATATAATCTTTTTCATTAAAAAGTATAGAATCTACTTTTTTATTATGTTACTGTAAGGTCATGCTTACAAAGAATACTCTCTGTACTTTCAACATCTTTGATTCATCTCAAATTCAATTTGGTTTAAGATGTGAGATATGTTTCTAACTGAATTGATTGGCTTGCCTGTTTATTTTCAACATTATTAACCAGTTGTCACATATTAAATAATCAATCTTTCCCCTAAAGACTTATAACTGTATCTTTTCTAATCTATTTATCCATGTTTAAAGCAGCCCTTGCTATATATAAGAAATGCCCCCAAACTCAGTGACCTACAGCACTAAGAATTTATCATTGCTTACTAGTTTTCAGGCTAGCTAGAATGCTTTCTTTTTTTTTTTAAATAATTACTTTATTGTTGTTCAACTACAGTTATTTGCATCCTCTCCCCTCCCCTCCTCCCTTCTCCTCCAACCCCACCTCCCCCCCCTGAAGTTCTCCCCCTTAGTTCTGTCCATGTGTCCTCTACAGTGATTCCTGAAAACCCTTCTCCCCATTGTCCCCTCCCCGCTCCCCCCTGGCTATTGTTACACTGTTCTTAATTTCAATGTCTCTGGTTATGTTTTGCTTGCTTTCTGCTTTTGTTGATTATGATCCGGTTAAAGGTGAGATCATATGGTATCTGTCCCTCACTGCCTGGCTTACTTCACTTAGCATAATGCTCTCCAGTTCCATCCATGCTCTTGCAAAGGGTATGCTCCTTCTTCCTTTCTGCTGCGTAGAATTCCACTGTGTGCTTTCTGATCATGGCTGAGTTCAATCATGCATCCACAATTAGCTTCAGAGTTGGTAAGACACTCTGGGATCTTTGTTAGGCATTCTCACACATTTGGGACCAGGTGGCTCAAGAATGATCTAGCATGGCCTTGGTTGGGACAGTGGAGATTTCTTCCCATTGTCTCTCATGCATGTGTCCCTCATGTCACTTAAGCTAGGCCAGGAATGTGTCTGTGCTAGTCACAGAGAAACACGAGAGAGCGAGGGTAGGTCCTGATATGTAAGAACCTCTCAAGTCTGGGCTTGCATCACATTGTCTAATCTCCTATTGGCCAAAGCAAGCAAGACACATGGCTGAGCTGAGAATCAGGCAGAAAGGGGACTGCTAAATTACAGTGCCAAATACAAGGTAGATACAGGGAAACCATTAGTGAAAGTCATGAATGAAATCAGACTGCCACAGTTTGTGTTCAGTGCTAAAAGTTGTATGAAGTAGCTTAATATAGGTTAGACAAAATTTAACTTAGTACGAACATTTTTTAAATTTTTATTCCTGGGAAATTTATAAAATAGATTTTATTGTGAGTGCTACTTCTTTTTTCATTTTACTTTTTAACTGTTTAATATTTGTCTTTATTTACATATTTCTTTTTCAATCAAACAAATATTATTTGGTTTGTCTATTTTATACTTTTTATCTATGTACTTATGTTGTCTGAAAATAATACTCATTTTCATCTTTTCTATTGTTTCTTGTTTAGTTTCCTTGTCTAATTCAATATGCTTGCTATAACTTTAAAAATATTTCTTGTTCCCAAATTAAATGCAAATGTTTCTAATTTTTCGACATTTAATGTAAGGCTACCTGTTAGTTCAAGATAGCTATTTCTTTTTTGTTGTTATATTTTGTTTCGTTTTTCAATTACAGTTTACACTGTAAATAATATTTAATTTAATATTTAATTTTAATATTTAATAATATTAAATAATATTTAATTTTGTATTAGTTTCAGATGTACAGCATAGTGATTAGACAATCATGTACTTTGCAAAGTGATCCTCAGTATTATTATTGATTATATTCCCTATCTGTAATTTACATCCCTATGACTATTTTGCAACTACCAACTTGTACTTTTAATCTCTTCATCTTTTTCACCCAGCCCCCAAGCCCCTCCCCTCTGGCAACTATCAGCCTGTTCTCTGCACAAGCTAGCTATTTCTTACAATGTAAAAAGAATTTCTGTTTAAACAATAAAGTTCTTTGCTAGTGCAGAATTCAGTTGCATTAGTACAAATTAGTATTTATCAAGATAATCAAAAACTTTTTCCCTTGGATATGAATATGATTAACTATGTTAAAAAGCTTTGAAGTGAGGAATTACTGAAAAAATTCATTAGAGGTGTTGAGTTATTCTTTTAATGCTTGGCTTGATTTACTAACCTTTATTATGTTTGCATTTATTCATAAGTTGGATTCATCTGTCATATGGTGTGTGTTCGGGGAGAACTACAGATTTTGGTATCCAATTGAATTGGGAAGATTTCTATGATTCTGATGAGTCTAAATAGTTTTGAAATTATCTTTTTTTTTAATTTGGTGAATCTCACCTGTCAAATCTCTTCAGCTTGGTTTGAATATTTAGAAACCCAATCTAAACTAATTTTTTAAAAAAGCAAACACACAGTGTTGGCTTGTAAAACTGTCAAGTCCAAGGCGACATATTGGCTTCAGGCTCTGTTGGCCTCCACACCATTCTTCACTCCTCAGCTCTGCTTCTCTTGTAATTGCTTTATTTCTAGGCAGACTTACTTCATGTGCTAGAAAAGATGGGTAACAGAAGCTCCAGGTTTTAGTCTTACAACAGTAGGCAAAAAATGACCCTCTCTTGCTCCATGTCTATACATGTAGTAACAGTGGCTGGTCTAATTTGAATTATCCACTGGTCCCCTGAACCAATCACTGTGGAAAAGGGGGATGAGGAATTATAATGGGCCAGACCCAAGTTGCAAAGCACCTGTGGATAGGGTCTTTAGTTCATTTTGAGAGTTTATTCATTTAGTAAGTGATTCTCTGCATTGTCTTCTTGATAAAGTATTTAATTGCCACATTATAAATTATTATATCTCTATTTTAAATATTTACTTTCATCTCTTAGGCCACTGGGTATTTCTAGGGGAAAAAATGAACAAATGTAATTAGAGGAAAACAAACTACTATAATATAGAAAATAAATCATTTAAAATATAATAAACAGGTGAGATCATCAAGCAAGTTTTAATCTAACAATTCTTAATGTTCTCATTAATCAGCTATTTCTTCTATTAAGCTTCATATTTGTAATGCATTACCTATAGTATTTTACATTATATTTTATATTTTTGAGGAGATATATATTCTCAAAATATACCCAAAATATATATTATCTTCAAAGATCAGAATACTATAAAATACATATTTTATTATTACAACATAAAAACCCATCTGAATATTTATGTTTTCATCAAAATAAAGTTAGAATTTTCTGATTTTTTAGAATTTAATCATCATTGAAGCCCAACATATGTAAATTTCCTAAATACACTAATTTCAAAACTATATAGTCTAATTTATCTTTGTATCTGAGCAATTCAATTTTAGCATATTTATAGACAGAATTATATAATCATTTTTAGTTTGACAATTTATATTAAACATAAAAAATTGCCATAAACTTTGGTTGGTGCAAAATTACTAATTTCCATTTGTTTTTTAATAATTGTGTTTACTTTTCAAATTTTATGCAATGAACATATATTTCAGTAGCATCAGAAAAATAGCTAAAATTATTTTCTAACTCTGTACACCTACTGATACTAAACATGTTCCTTTCCTTTTGTACTCAAATTTAAAATGTGACCATGTTAAATTATATTTTTATTTTATAAAGCATTGAATACTGATGACTGCATAGATAGCATTTGCTAGCACTAAGTTGATCCCAAATACAGGGTGGAACAAAAGTAAGTTTATAGTTATTCCTATAGAAAATAATACAATAATTAATAAATAATACCAGAATAAACAGTGTTTTGAGGACTTACAACTGTAAATCTACTTTTGCCTTACCCTGTAGTATCTTCTTCATTTACCTAATATAGAGAATCCCTAATAAATATTTATTTTTGAATAGAGCAATTTTTTAGCATAAATTAAATGTTGGAAAAATTCCCAGAGAAATTAGCCCCGTGGTCACTTAATTTAACTTGGTCAAGGATTTAGAATTATTTTCTAGGACATTTAATCACTTTTGAATTTTCATATTTTTAAATCTTTTTCCCACAATTATATGAGATCAGCCCAGGTCATTAAAATGTGTCTTCACTACCTGAAATATTTTCTTCTGCTCATCCTCATTGCCTAGTTAACTCCTCTTTGTCTTTCAGGGCTCAGCTTAGACATCACGGTTCAGGAGATCTTGAACTGCCCACTTAGTTTACCTCCATCCCCCGATACATGTTGTCATTGAACTCTATAACTTTTCTTCCAGTATGCATATCAGTGTTCATAATTTTATATCAACTAAAAGTCAAACTCCTTGAGGACAGGGATTTTATCATTTTCTTTTTTCACTGCTTTATCACTAGCACCTAGAACAGTGATGTATACATAGTAAATGTTTAATAACTATTTACTGTATTGGTTAAATTAATTAATTGGTTGAATGTTTCTATCCACCAAGCTGTGAGTTCAATAAGGGCAAGACAGTGCCTGTGTTGGCACTGCCATATTCTCAGTTCTACACATAGTATCTGGCACAGAGCAGCTATTCAGTGCAGCTGTGCTTAATGAAGGATATGAGACACCACCAAAAGAAAGTCAGTTCTGAGACTGTGCAGTGGAGAAGGTGTTGGCAGCATACCTCATGTGCACGGTGGATACAGAGGACAACATGGTGGCCTGCCCCGGAGGTTGGGCCAACCCTAGTGAAAAGGAGAAATTACACTTCCGCTTGATTGGCGCTCCAATGCACAAGATTTGGAAAGTCCTTTAGAAACAAATGTCTGAATATAAGGCAATTTCATTGCCCATGTGTCTCATTCCAGAACAGGGAAAGAATAAGAACTGTTGGCTACTGATGAGGATAATATTTGTCCTGTAAAGTTTAGAGTCTACATGCAAGTAACATAATAAGTATTCAATGTAAGGTTTAGCTTACCATGTTTGATATAAAAGGGGTTAGGAAAAATATAAAATATCTAGTAATAGTCTACATATTAATTACCTCAAGAAATCCAGTTAAAAGTAACTTATTTCTGAATTGATTTCATGGAATTCAGCTCCCTTTAACACTGTTATAGCAAAAAAAAAAATTTCACCGTTTGTTTCTGATCACTGAAATGATCTCAAGGTTCCATAGCTAGAGACCTGCAAAGACTAGAATCTCTTATTGAACAGTCCAAATTTCTGCTGAATAAACAGCCCAGTTTGTATCAAGTATTCAAACTCGTTCATCAGCAGAGCGGAATGGTGGGCTTCTATGTGATAACATTTTGACCTTGTGGGTGGGTGGGAAAGGTGAGTCCCCAGGGAGAAATGAGTTGGGTAGATATCCAAATGCACCACCTTACTTTGTTTTCAGACGTAGTTGTTGGTCACCTCAGGAATTCCCTGGGTGAAATTTGTCACTGGCCTCCACACAAGGAGGGTAAAAAAAGGCCACAGAAAGAGGCAATCCTCTTCAGATTGGTAAGCAGCAGTTTTAATAAGCAAGGGAACTTGCATGAAAGACTGGTCTTGGACCACCACAACACAGGTAGATCTCCACACCCACCTGCCAGAATCTTAAAATTTACATAAAGGCCTTGACAGGGTTCAGGTCAGATGGTCTCAACATCGTATTACTCTCCCAGAACTGCATCCTGAAAGAGAGCCTTGTGCAGGCGCAGTGGGCCGAACATACTTCTAAGGACAGGGCAGTGAGTGAGCAGTGTCTGATTTACCAGGTCCAGCTTGCAGGCCCACCAGCAGCTACATGCTCTTTACGACCTCCTCCAAAAATATTCAGCTTCATTTCTGAATGAAATAATATCAAAAGCAATAAAGAATGGCCCCTGATGCTTCTGTAGAAAGCACTAAAGATTTATGGACACTGCCAAACAAACTAACCATATGACAATGCAGTCCAAATATTTACTTGTCCAACTTATTTTAGCTAAACTCTGTAACCAATGTTTTCTTATGCAGAAGTGCTGAAGAACCAACTAAGGATTTTTTGTTTAATGTCTTGACAACTACCTATGTTCACTCTCAGTAAACTTGCCAAATACCTCAGATATAAGGATTAATATAATTCGCATTGAATTTCATGTTTAGAATTGGAGTTATTCTATTCTACTTTGAATAGAGTCAGCCAAATGACTCTTTGTCAACCTTTCCCTTAGTCAGAAGGAATCATTTAAAGGACAAAAGTTTTTCCCAAACGATGGTTTAGTTAAATATGGTGTCTATTTAACCAGGTTAATTGAAATCTGGCAGTCTATGTAAATCAGAAGCTGTACAAATATAAATATAGAGTCTAAAAACAGGCCATGGCTTTCATAACACTTTGGAACAATGGCACAGATTTTTTTTTTCTTGAAATATTGCAAGATGCAAGACAGAGACAAAAATGATGTCAAGGTTCTGTAGCTACACTTTTGATGGTTAAAAATCACTTTCAAGAAATTTAGTTTGTAGGTACTACCTCATATCTAATTGTTTAGCTCTAGTTCTGTCACCCTGAAACATAATTTTGCCATACCCATATTTACATATTTGTGCCAAAACATCATTTCTGAGTCACAGAGCACAAACAAACAAACAAACAAACATAAACAACCATAACCGATCCTACCCTGAGACCCCGAACTCCCACTGCTCTTCGACATCTTGATTCCCAGACCCAGGTATTCTGGCTATGGAGAAGGAAACATCAGATAATGCTCTGATTCAAAGCATAGACTATCCCATAAGATGAAAGTCCCTTCTTCTAAGGTGTAGTCTTCTAAGTCATTCTGTAACTGAGACCTCAATAAGCCACTGCATTTTTCCAGCAGACCTTTGCACTTCCTTTGCTGCAGGAGGAGTTCCTTGATCAGCAGCGATGCTGTGTGGGGTACAGTGACTATCAACCAGGCACTTTGTGAGCCCATGGATGGCAATACTGGCAGAAACATGACAGGCAGGGAATGCAAATTTATATTCAGAAATCATATTTTGTCAAGAGAAGATGAGTCAGTTCCCACCATGAAAGACTTAGTTCAATGTCATTGTGGCAGCTGGGATCGAATGTTGTGGGAATGTGCACCTTGGCATGCAGATTATTTCAAACTGAAATCAATTAAAACTCAACACACTCAAGAAATGCTTTTTACTTCCTCTTTTTCTTAATGAGATTCAGATAGAAAAACCTGCTTTAGGAAAAGAGCCTTGGCATAATCACCTTAAGAATTTTCACCCTAAAATTAGTCTGGAAACATGTTAGCCTAGATCCCACTCTGTCCCATTGTTTCTGAGTTGTCAAGCAAGAGTCTGCCCGCTCTTCTAAGAGTCTATGTGTTCTGCTCTTCCTTAACTACCTGTAAATCACCCATTTTCCCTTCTGAAATTGAATACCTCAGCCCCTTTTTTTCTCCTTAGTCCAAAATGTCATATATACCCAATGCTGCCTCACTGTCTTTGGAATTTTCATGCTTATGTGAGTTCCTCGTGTGCAAGTATAAAAATTTTGATTTTCTCCTGTTCACCAGCTGTTTGTTGTTTGAATTCTTCGACCAATCAGAAGAACTAAAGGGACAAGGGGACTGTTTCCTTGGCCCTGACATAACCAATCAGCCACTGTTTGGCTGGGTAGTCCCCCCAGGCACTAGTGCCACATGGGGACTCAGTGTCGCTTCTGCTGTAGGAGGCTGGGCATTCAGCAATGAGCAAGGGCCGGTCTCCCTTTTCACAGAGAAGCCGAAGCTGGTGAGCTCATGAAAAAGTTCCACCTCGACCATCATGGTCACTTTGGTTGTGAGCCACTGAACAAGGACTGAGGGGGTTGGGGTGACTGACATCCGCCTAATTGTCATTTTACCCATTTGATTATTGAGGTTATTAAAAAGGTCAGCTTTCTCCGAAACACTCTACAAAATTCAGGCTTCCTACTTTACCTCAGCTCTAGAACGCTTCATGCTGCGGAACCATTGGCTACCTTTGTGTACCTCCACCTTTTCAAGTGTTTCTATTTTCCATACGTGGGTCTGTTTTTTAGGTGTGAGTAAAAGAGAATTTTTGTTTGAGAAATAATATTATTGTTGATGTCCAACTTAAAATTTGATTTCTTCATTGTGGAAAATATATAAAGGCCATGATACATTCTTTGTTATGTCACTAGGCATTTTCTGTGCCTGTAGCTATTAAGCAGGTTGCTTTTTAATTGGGTTATATCTAAAGTTATGTGGATTATAAATATACACCACTGTTTTCACCTTTAATCCAATTCCATTTTCTCCCTCACTTTCAAGGTTTATAGTGCAACTGAGTTTTCCAGTCACAGGTTTCAGAGAGATATTCACCCAAACTTTAAACCATCAGCAATACGCTCCTCTGAGGCTGGTCTGGACTAAGAGTAAAATCTCTGGAACTTCTCAAGCTTTAATTTGTATAGAAATTACCCAAAGACCTTGTTATTGTACAATGAAGAATTCGACTTGATAAGTCTGGGGTGGGACTTGAAACTGCGTTTCTTACAAGCTCCAAGGTGGCATCCACAGAGTGCCAATCTGTGGGCCTGTATTTTGAAAACAAAGGAAAAAAGACCCAAAATGTGCTTTTGTTCTTGACACAGCTCTGACTGGCTCCTGGGAGCCTACGGTTACCTTGCCAGGAATTTTGCAGGCAATTGTCACCACAACCATTATTAAAGTTTAATGATCTAAACTTTCAATTAAATAAGTTATATTAAAGCCTGTAAAATGCATGTCTAAAATGCATCGTTTCTTCATTAGTTTCTTACTCTTTCTTTGTATCCACACTCTTGCGCTGTCAACAGCTAGCGTGTCTGTGCGATGAAAACACTGTGTAGCGGCACGTCTTTCTAACTCCACTTTCAGGAACGTCATGAATGGCCACGGCGGGAGTAGTTATAACATGAAATTGGCAGACACTGCAAATCCGTGCCTCCCCTATTTTTCCAAAGAGGCTGCTGTTAACACAACCAACACATCACTGGTCCATAGTGAGGCTTCTGACCTTTTACCTAAGTTATCACCCGAAGGGTAGACCAGGTAGACTCAATGCTCTGTAACTGTACTTAAATCCCAGACTTGAAAGAGAGATAGATACCACTTTACTTCCTCCATACCTGCAAAGAACTGCACCCTTAGCACTAAGACACATATTGACTCTGAAGAGATAAAAAGGATACTTCTCTGAAATATTTGGCTCTTGCTATACAAAGAAAATAGCTTTTAGTTTAAGGACTCTATGATGTAAACTGTTTGTGAATACATGAGTTAGAAAATATGCAGGTTTTAGGAATCTATATTCATGCTCAAAAAGCTTTGGAGCAAACTCAAGTCCCTTGTGAAATGGGCCTTTCTGTCCTTGTTGGCTTTCTTTGCACTTTCATGGCACATTTACTCACGGATATATTCACCTTCACAAGGAGTTCTCCAGCTTCTGGTGATGTCTTACAATAATTTTGGCCTTGTAATGCATGGGAATACCTGGGTGAAACTGCTGACTATAAGTTACAAATACTATGTAAAATTGATTCTTCAATCTACACATAACTCACCCATTTAAGCTCAGTTCAAATATTTCCCCACTCCATGAATCTCCACAGACCACAAAGGTAGAAGAAATATTCTTTCCTAACTCACCTCTGAATTCCTAGAGTATTTCTTACCTGGGGAATAAAATCAATCAGAGCATCATTCAAGTAAGACTTTATTCAAAAAATACCAGCAAGAGAAGGCTCTGAAGGAGTGAAGGAGCATTCTAAATTAGGGAAAGGGGTACAATGTTTCATGGGCCTTTAGCAGGAGGAAAGAAGTTGGTCAAATTTTAGCTCGTTCCAGAAATGGAAAGACAGGAATTTTTCAAGTGGATTAGCAGCCATTGTTGGGGTAGCCTGGATTTTTTTTTTTTTAAGATTTTATTTATTGCCCTGGCTGGTGTAGCTCAATGGATCGTGCGTGGGCCTGTAAACCAAAGGGTTGCCAGTTCGATTCCCAGTCAGGGCACATGCCTAGGTTGCGAGCCAGGTCCCTGGTTTGGGGTGTGAGAGGCAACCAACTGACGTTTCTCTCCCTCTCTTTCTCCTTTCCTTCCCCTCTCTCTAAAAATAAATAAATAAAATCTTTTAAAAAATCTTAAAATAAAATCTTAAAAATAAATAAATAAATGTATTTATTTTAGAGAGAGGAGAAGGGAAGGAGACAGAGGAAAAGTACATCAATATGTGGTTGCCTCTCGTGCACCCCCTACTGGGGACCTGGCCTGCAACTCAGGCATGTGCCCTGACTAGAAATCGAACTGGTGACCCTTTGGCCTGCAGGCTGGTGCTCAATCCACTGAGCCACACCGCCCAGGGCAGCAGGCTGGATTTTATCTAAAGGAAGAAGAAGAGTAGCTGGGGGCACTGTTATGCACACAAGTGGGTGGGACAGCTGCCAGGGACAAGATCATTTGAAGACCACAGTGGGGAATTCCCAGGCCTTAAATCCTTCAGGTTCTCTCATACACATGGATTAGTCATTTGATGTTTTCGACATACCTTATAGTTAGGATGATGATAAAAACTTTCTTCAACAGTAGGAGAATAAAAAGAAATGGTACTAATAATTACTCTAGAAAAATAGGCATAAACCATATGATCATCACACATTCAGCTATTTTTAATCATATTTTTGTTTGTTTAGTCTGCTCAATAACATTTTAAGCTTCCATAGGGCAACACAGTACCAAAGAGGCCTTACAAATACTACTCGATTGACTGTAATAAAATGATGAATATAAGGGTCTTTGTGTAAAGACTCACTAATTATAGCTCCAAACTTCCTTCAGGTAATTTTAATTCAGTATACATTTAACACTCTTTTCTGGGCATTACCGATTATAGTAAATGTAAGGCCACATATAATATACCAATTATATGTGCCCTTACATCTCGAGAATAACACAGTGTTATTCAACTGGTTGCTGTAATACCCACTATCCTATTATTTTCCTGCTTTTAGCATTCCAAAGGCAGAAAAAAATTAATATTACTTCTCTACATAAAGGAGAAAAGCAATATATATATGAAAATTAGTAAAATATACTGACTTCAGACATTTTAATTTGTGAAAATTCATTACAGTTCCTATGAGAACAGTCCTCAATTCAAGTATGGTGGGCTTTTAAATAAATAACAGTACTTTTAAAGTGTTATAAATTTATTCCCTTATGAATTACAAATCTGTACATGAAAAGAAGGTTTTCTCTACATTACTTAGAAATGGAACAATGGCTGTGAAACATAAAAGATGATAAAGCAAGATCAGTTCAAATTCCCTGAACACATGAGTACTTACATTATCAGATTAAAAATATACAAAATTAAAACATCTGTACAAAGTGATTTTTTAGTATTGGATAATTTTATAAACCACTTAATTTTCCTATAAATTTTTATCTCCATAATAAAACTGGAATAAACTCATTCAGTTCAACAAATATTTAATAAGCATACTGACATATGAAAAATACTTTATGACTGAGTCATTTTGTGTTTCTAATATTAATAAAATTGGATACCTTCAACTGAGGGGCTAACAGTCCAAGCGATAGAGACAAATATGTCAACAAATACTTTTTTTGAAAACATATTTCTTTTCTGGGTGATATAATAGAATAGATCATTTTACCTGGAGAATCAGAACTAACTTTGAATTAGAAAATTATTAAAATGATTCATGCTAAGGAAAAATCTTAAATTATTTTTCTTTCAGGATTGGGTATTTTTAAATCACATTTTATTATAAAATTGATTTATGACTATAGTTGATTTGGAAAAACATAGAACAATAAGGTAAAAATCACTCATAATTCCATCATCCCAAAATATTATTGTTATTTTTTATATTTCCTTCTATTCATTTTTCTTTTCCATAAATATACTTAAAAATAGAATTTGAGTAATAAAAATTTATTAACCTGCTCTTTTCACTTGATATTATACTATGGAAATTATCTGTCATTACCTGTACTTCAAAAACACAAATTTTAATGATTACTAAATATTCTACTTTAAGATTTGTCTTTAGTAAAATATAACAGAAAAGAAACTTTTTTTCAAGTATAAATACATCTGTGCTGAACTCTCTTATGAACACATTGTGTGAATAAATACTTTTTTCCCCTGGAACAAATTCTCAGAAGTTAAATCACTAAGTCAAAGTAAGAGAATATTTTAAGGCTTTTGATACAAGTTACCAAACTGCCCTTAAGAAAGATTGCTAAATTATAGGCCTATCAACAATGTATGAGATTTTCAATTATCTGCAAACTCAAAGGTGCCATTATTATTTTTAAAACCAAATGACAAAAAAAGACCATTCATTAATTTAGTGGGTGAAAGCTAAACTCCTGAAATATGTTGTCATTTTATTTTGCTTTTCTTTGATCTCTAATTGGGTTCTTTTTTTTTAATGTTTATTTGCTGCTCCCAGTCCTCTCATTTTATTTTATTTTTTTAAAAGATTTTATTTATTTTTAGAGAGAGGGGAAGGGAGGCAGAAAGAGAGGGAGAGAAACAGCAATGTATGGTTGCCTCTCACGTGGCCCCCACTGGGGACCTGGACAGCAACCCAGGCATGTGCCCTGACTGGGAATCGAACTGGCGACCTTTTGGTTCCCAGCCCTCCCAGTCCTCTCATTTTATGATGTACTCGTTTTTTTTCTGTGGAGTTGTACAATGCTTTTTAGTGTTTTAAGGGTTTCTTAACATTAAAAATTATAATAATTTGTCATAAACATTGCAAATATTTCCCCAGATTAACTATTGCCTTTCAGTTGTATTGTTGATTTGTCTATTTTTTGGACATTGTAGAAGGTTGAAATTTTTAACCTTAAAAATCAATGTTTCTCTTTAAGATTTTTGGCTTTGTGACAAGCTTAGAGAAGCACTGCTCACTGCAAGATTATATAACTGACTGAAATTTATTTTAGTCCTTTACACTTTTATTTTACCATTAAAGCATTTAATTTACTTTGCCCACTTCATGCTTTCCAGCCTCCTAATGCTTTTTTTAAGAGATTTTATTAATTTAATTTTAGAGGGGGGGAAGGGAGAGAGAGAGAGAAGCAACAATGTGCAAGAGACACATCAATCATTAATCTGTTGCCTCTCGCAGGCCCCCAACCGGGGACCTGGCCCGAAAACCAGGCCGGTGCCCTGAACAGAATCCAACGGGTGAGCTTTTGCTTTGCTGAGTGATGTCTAACCTACTGAGTTACACCAGTCAGTGCCACTTAATGTTTTTTACCTCGCATTCTACATATCTGACTCTCATATTATAAACCCTCCATCTACCTAATAAACCTGTCTGTTCTTTTATTGGAAGACTTTTTGTACTTTTTTAAATATGACACTTTTAATAAACTTGATTTTGCCTTACCTCACCCAAGAGCTCCATCTTTGAATTAAAACAGCCCTTTTGAATTGCTTTTACATATTTTTCAGATTTTTTTCTTCATCTTGATGACTTTAAAAGTTGTCACAAAATATCTAGAGTGGTGGTCATTTGGTGATGTTGCTTATAGCGGCTGGTTTCTCTCAGCAGCACACAGTAATCTTTATTCTCGGCTCAGTTGCAACTTCTCTGTTTGGTCTGGCCTCGGCTGCCTTGTTTTCTGTTCTTTCTGCTTCCTTTGTGTTTGTTTTTATTATGTGGACTTTCTGAAAAGTCTTATTTCCCTGATATGATCTGCAGTGTTTTAGAAGACATATACAGCATTCTACTACTGTTAAACCTTAAATTTTTCAAGATTTTTTCATTCACATATAGCAATTGTCATCATATGATTTTAATATTGCATATGTTAAAAATAATTTAATATTTTTAAATGCCTTTCTTTTTGTTTTGTGTAGAAAATAGTTTACTTTATTCCACTGCCATATTCTTCATCACTACATTTAACATTGCAATTTATTTTTTCATCTCTTCACCTTATCATTCAACTTCTGATTTTGACTCTGTCAATTGATGTGTTATTAAGAATATCATGGCTGGCATTTTTATAAATCATTTCTATACTTGCATATATTGTTATCTCCCTTCACAAACAAAAACAATTGGCTGAGTATACAATTATTAGATCACATTAAAACTCTGCAAAATACAATTCATATCTTTGGCACTTAAGTTTGCTTAGACCATTTTAGCAGATGAATGGATAATCATCTCTTTTTTAGTGAATGGATATTTTTATAAAGAATTTGTGTACTAGATCAAGTTGCTCATTTTATATTTTATTTTGCTTTCTTTTCTTTTTGCAGACCCGGAATATTTTAAAATATAAACATGTTCTCATTGCTTTTAATCTGTGCATGTAAGATTTAATTGGTAGGACTTTGTTTACTGTTCCTCTTGTATTATTTTGTTCTATTTTTATTCACCATTAAAATCAGTTCTTTCATTTCCATCCCTTTGTCATTTATTTCTGCATTCTCAAAGAACTTCTGCATTTTGTCCTCCAAATCCCTAATCCTATTCCTGGTGTTATACTTCTGACCCTTACTCAATCCAGCATAGATTATCATTCAGCTACTTTACTCTGGGGCACTGCCGTTCTTCTCTGTCTCAGGGACCTCTGTCTCCATCATATCCTATGGTGTTGTAATGTCTGCCTCGTCTGTCTTTAGGACCTTCACATCCCATTGGGTTGGGACAATGCCTTCTTGCATTCAAATAAGATTTGATTTTTTTTTCAATCTCCATGAGGTTTTATTTTCAATGATTTAGTGATAACTTTCAGATTTATCTTCTCCTTTTGTATTTTCTTGATGATGTTCCTTCCTCTTGTCCTGCACCGTTTTCTCATATGGTTTTATTTCTCTTTTCATCCTCAAATGAGGCAGAACATATAGGATGTTCTCTAAAAGATCCTTTGTGTGATCTGTCCACAGAACTGATAGTTTTATATGGGTGAGAGTTCAATCTTGAGTTTACATGTGGAGATTGATTTCCATGCAGAATCCCAAGGCCAATATTTAGTCTCCAGTGGTAATTTACCTGGTGCAATGTTGCTTCACTGGGGTTGATTCATGTCTTCTACCCATTGTCTAGTTTCTCTGAGTTGAAAAATTCCACCCCCAGAATCCACAGTTGCCAGGGTCTTCCCAGGGTTCCTTCTATGTCCTCTCTCCTCCTCTTTGTTTTATTATTAGGTTAGTTTTTATGGGGCTGTCCCAGTTTTCACATTTGTATGTATCTTCAGATATTAGTTAAAAAATTGGGAGATGTTAAATTCAGAGCTGCTGATTAGACTATAAGTCATTTACTCTTAACTATAAACCCCAACCTTTTACCCCTCCTGAGTTTCTTCCCCATTAACACTTAATTTAATCTTCTAGCAGCATATCATGCTGTATTTCTCTGGCCCATGGTCACAGGCTGAATTGTGTCCCCCCAAAATTCATACATTGAAGTTCTAACCAAAAGTATACCATCATGTGAGAATATTGGGAGGTAGGGATTTTAAAGAGGTAGTAACGATGTTAAAATGAGGTCATTTGGGTGGGTTCCGATATGACTGGAGAACTTATAAAAAGAGGAAATCTGGACACAGATAGGCGCAGAGAGGGAAGACCAAGTGAAGACTCAGGGAGAAGACAGCCATCTACAAGCCGAGGTCGACACTTTGGTCTTGGACTTCTGGCCTCCAGCACTGGAAGATGTCAGTCTCTGTTGTTCAAGCCTCCCAGTCTGTGGCAGCGGTCACGGCAGCCCTAGCAAACCAATGCATCCTTTTACTCACCCTCATGATAGATGACTATTTCACCCACTCTCCTCGTCCTTCAGGCCTACTCCACCTCTCCCGTATTCTCACTCTCTGCTGAGTGCCCTGTGTTTTATTTCACTGAAAAAATATAAGCAATCAGAAAAAAAATCCACAGATACTCGCTACCGTGTCCATACGTGGCACATACATGGAACAAGCATAGACCACATAGAACATCTGAAGCCTTTGCATTGGCTATTCCCAGTGCTGAGGCGTTCTTCCCTGAGACGTCTGCATGACTAACTGACACGCCTCTTTTAAGTTATTGCTCAAATAACACCTTTTCTATGAGTTCTAGCCTGATCAGGTTACTTAATTATAATGCACTCCCCAGCCCTACACTCATTCTTACCCTGATTAATTCTTTTCACAGCACCTTTGAATACTCTATATAATTTATGAATTTATTACATTTGTCATTTATTGTCTGTCGCTATCAGAAGACAAGCTCCAAGTATGTAGAAATGTGTGTCTATTTGTTCCTGATCTATTTCAAGTACCTAGGTCAGTGTTTAGACCAAAAAGGTGCTGCATAAATGTATTAAACCCATTGAGAGGTTGAATATCTTCAAAACATTCCCACTCAACTCCAGCTCCCTGTGTTGTCTGTGGCCTACTTATAAAACTGAAAAAAAAAATACGAGATTGATTTGGTGGCATAGGTCATGTACTGCAGAGTAACGAGTACATCAGTTTTCTGTGCACACCAATGAATTATCAGTGTCCTATAGGACAATGAGTCGTGGGTCTGGTATTTATAGTTGCACCCCCTAGCAGAAGTGCCTTTGACTGCTACTATTCCTAGGAGATAATAAAGTACTAAGTATCCACACGAGCATCAAGCTGATGTCTCCCTATAAAAGTTCTTACTTTTTTCAAGGTTATATTATCTAAGAAAGTCTGATTTATTTAAGTGTTTCAATTAGAGTTGACATTCAATATTTTCTATTCTTAATTAACCTTCTTTACCAGTTCATGGCTTTCCCTAGAAAGTCCCCCAATCTGGCTCCCACTCGGCAGGTCCTGCAGCTGAATTCCCCAGGTGTCACTCTTTCCTATCTCCCCTAAAACGTTCCTGCTTCTCAGACAGGAGGCACAGTTACACAGAGAACAAGGGCATGAGATCCGGAGCCAAGTAGCCTGCTTCTGAGTCCTCACTCTGACACTCCCTGGCCCACTCCACTTGTCTTACCTGAAGCTTCCTTCTCCATGAAATGGATCAAGTGGCAGCACAGATCTAAAAGAATGTGTGAGGACTGAAACATCTCATGCATGCAAACTATTGACTAGAGTATTTTCAAAGAAAAGGCACTCAAAAATGTCATAGGTTGTTCCTGTTGTAACTGGCTATGGCATTCATCTGAAACCAAGGAAAACTTGTTTTTAGAAACCCTTGTGAAAGCAACGTGTTTTACTCTGTTCCCTTTAAATTGGCATCGGCCGCAGCAGAATTTTATTTTCTCTGTTTCCTTGGGTATCATCACTTGGGCTGCAGAATTCAAACATATTTGTAGATAAAATTAATTGTTATGTATCACCTTCCTCCACTGAGCCTCCTTGCTTCCTGTTCTTTGGATCTCCTAATATGCTGCATGCCCATGGATTTGGGGTTATCATGCTTCTCCAGCAAAGAAGTGTCGGGCTACCTGACATTCAGGCTTCCCGGGAAAGCATTTCCTTTCCTGTGGGCTACCATGTCTCTGGGACGCCAACAACCTATCTGAATCTGCATTCAACTTCGACGTGCTGAATTGTCATCGTTTTATTTTTAATATACAGTGTCTGTTTGTAAGCTAGTAGAGTCATACAAAAACTCACTGAATCATGTGAAATCTCTCCCATTTAGGCAGGAACCATGAAAATATATATATAAAAAAAAATCAAGTCGCCCTGGGCGGGTGGCTCAGTTTGTCAGAGCATCATCCCGCACACCAAAAGGTTGCGGGTTTGATTCCTGGTCAAGGCACCACTGGGTTGTGGGTTCATTTCCTAGTCGAGGTGACCAATCAGTGTTTCTCTCTCACATTGATGTTTCTCTCTCTCTCTCCCTTCCTCTCTCTAGTATCAATGGGTATATCCTTTGGTGAGTATTCTTTTAAAAGTAGAAAAATATAAATAAATAATATCAAGTCATACAAACTAGTTTTCTCAGTATATCCCAATGTTTGACAGCTTTGATCAATAAGATTTTACTGGTACCTCATTGTGTGCCAGTCTGGACAAAGCAATCATGGTCCCTGCCTCAGCATTCCACAGTATAATGGGGGGTCAGTCCCTAACACTGACAATGCACTGAATGCAACAGCCTGAGGCATAACATAGTAGGTTATTGGTTTCATTGTATCAAAATAAAGTTGCTTTACCAAGTATATTGTTATACCCTAGGAATGCTTAGTTGTTTTAAAAACCATTTCAATGAAATCTCTTAAATGACTTTTTCATAATCAAAGAAATTTGTGAAAAAGCAAACCTGTAACTTTTCTTCAGTATTCCTGATGAGAAATTCTTATACATGGTGAACATTTGATAAGTCCATTTTACATGAATACGTGTATCTATATCTATTCTTTCATTAGAAGCAAAGAAATTTCATGAACAATGGCTGGACTCTGGGGCTCAGCAAGAGACACATTTTGATGTAACCTCACAATTTACTACAAAAATGTCACATTTTACCCTAGATTTATGGAGTGTTTGATCCAGAAACACTTCAGTATGTTTAAGAGTCTCCTTCCAGTACCTTTGGCTTTCTGCCCAGTTTCAATCAAAGCAATATTTTTATTATCAAGTGGTTTCTTTCTGTCCCTTTGATGTAGTTTTAGCTTGTTAAGTGCATGCTCAGTTCATTCCTTTCCATCAAACTTTTTTCCAAGTTGGTATCTAGAGACAGACAGTATGACTACAAGTCTTCCACTTGCCTTATCAAACCCCAGACATTCGGATGAGAATCAGGAGGGGAAAGGGGACCAAAAGTATTGATCAAAATCCCACACATTGATTCTGGAATCTGACCTGAGTGAACCGCTTGCCAAGTTTCTATTTTCTCAGCTGGAAGTGAAATAAAGCTTATGCGTCCCATCAACACTCTTTGGTACCATTAAGGCTTTAGAATGTTAACTGGAGCTTCTCTTTGCAAAATTTGGAGAACCCACATCATTTGTACGTGAATGTTGCTGAGAAGAGTAGGTTACAGGGGTAATTTTCAACTGATGGTTAAAACTACCTGTACTTTCATGAATGTGTTTATTAATGCCAATGATCGTATTTGAAAAATTTTATAAATTACTCAACTTTAATTGACATGGGAGGGCACATTAGTCATGGTAAAACCTGTGGATTTACCTTGATGTACTTTGGCTCTAGTTAGATCTTGGGGAAGGTTATTGCTGTTTTAGTTGTTAGGATCCACATTAGATCTTAATCAATGAGTGGACACTAAGTCTGAATTTTCCCCATGGGATCCCCTGAATTCTCATAGTAACCAGCTTAGTGCTTGCTCAACAAGTATTTGTGGAATGAATAATTGGATGATTGAGTAAATTAACAAGTCATCTCAAGGAATAATTTTCATATGCAAACCTCCACATTACTGGAAATGCGTAATTTGCAGATAGATTATTCAATAATGCTTATATAGCTAAACCTCCAACTTTTGTCACACTTATGAGTCCTTCCTTAACATTCATTTTCTAGAAATTTCAAGAGGTCTCATGCTTACTTTAAACCTGTCGCTGCTGAAGCCTGGCTGCCCCAGCCCTTTCTCGCACACCCTGCAAACTGATATGATAGCCCCGGCTCCAGGCTCAGCGCATGGTCACGTGACTCCCCGCGGAGGCCTGTTGACATCTCAAAACCAGCCAGCAGGGAATCAGAAGAAGCTGAGACTTAATGATTTCCAGTGAAATATTTTCTCTGAGGTTTTCTTTGAAATTTTGCAATTTTTCTTTGAGGTTTCCTCAATTATTCTCTCCTCCCCATAAACAAACACTATCAAACGAACAAAAACAAGTTCAGATTTGCCCGGTGGGAATTTCCAATAGGATCTAAATATCTCTTACTCTGATCTTCCAGGAAACATTCAGGGATCTACTTGATAGAGAAAACTGATACCTCAGTTACATCAGATTAGGGTCTTGCTCTGTGTCCTGATGAATGATATTAAAATTTTAAGTAAGTAACCAGAAGGGAAGGGGAGGAGGATAATGGTGGAAAGAAAGAGAAGGGACTAGACAAAGAACACGTATGAATGACCCACGGACAGGACCACAGTGTGGAAATGAACTGTGGGAGGGGCGGTGAGACGGGCAGAGGAGGATAAAGGGGGAAGAACTAGAACGGTAATAGAATAACAATAAAAAATATTTAAACAATAAATAAAAAAATATAAGTAGCTTTATGCATATTTCAAAACATTACAAAAATAGCCACTTTTTTTTAATCTGAGGGGAGTTTGTGAGATCTTTCCAAAGCGGTGTCAGAAAGTTGTTGTTGGTTTTCCGATTCAAGAGTGCAGACTTTAGAGCCAGCGTCCCCCCGCCCTTCCAATATTCCTCATGAAACGATACTACATAAATAAACCATTACATCAGAGAAAGTGGGCCACGCAGAGATAAGAGATTCTCTAACAAATGTTGGAAAGACCGAAACAGAGTGGAAGCCTGTTGACAGATGAAAAACAGCCGTGCGAAATATGCGGAGGAGGACCACAGCAAAGTGGAGTCAGACCCGGGAGCGCTTCCAGGCTCCGCTTGCGAGGACGGGACAGAGAAAGGAGGATGGTTTGGAAAATACCTTCAAAACGAATGTATTTTTCCACTTTCAATGAGGCATAATCGGCAAACAAAACTGTAAGATATTTAAAGTGCACAACATAATGATTTCATATATGTGCGCATTATGAAAGGATCCTCCATGGGCTCAATGAACACATCTACCACCTCACTTATTTACTTCTTCTATTTTGGGGAGAACATGTAAGTTCTACTCTGTTCGAGAATTTTAATTATACCATACAGTCTTATCAAGTATAGTGACCATGTTAAACATTCGGTCCTCAGAACTGAGCCTAATACTAAAAGTTTATACCCTTTTACCAACTTCTCCCTATTTTTTCCTGCTGCCTTTCTTTTGGAAACCACTTTTCTACTCTGTTTTTATGAAGATCTAATGTCTTAGCTTGAAATTCCCTTCATTCCCCACTCCCAAGGCAGCCCAAGTTTTACCCTGGCAAACACCTGAGGACTCCACATAAATTTACCAAACTGCTGTGGAAATACTGGGCCAACGGGATGGCTTCTGGGACTGCAGAAGAAATCACTTCCATTCTAGAATGTCGGGGACCTACTCTACAAATTAGCTTTCCTCCTTCTCATCCTCACGTTGGTAAGGACAGTTGATCAGCCCCTTTCCATGCAGAGAGCCCAGAGCGATGTTTCTTATTCATTGAACAGATTAGTGGGGGAAGGCACGCACAGAGTAAGAGACTACTTTCCTTCAAATCCACCCAAGTCCTCAATTCTTAAACATGGGCAAACCACTAAAGATCACCATCTGAAGAAAAAAAAAAACAGCATTAAATAAAACCTCCAAAGGAACACAACAGACTCACTTGTACATTTTTAACTTTTTGGACTCAACTCCCATACACACGTAGAACCTTTCTGTGGTTGAAGAATATAAAACAACCTTGAGAGGGTAAAGGTAAAGGCGGAGCAGACATGAGGCAGGAGGGGAGGGAGAAGCAGAGGCAAAAACAAAGCAGAGGCATCAGCAGCAGCATCTTTCAAAGTGACACAGGCTGTCAAGAGACATTGCTTAACTCTGATGGAGTAAGAGAGATTCTATTTTTTTAAAAGATTTATTTATTTATTTGTTTTTAGACAGAAGGGGAGGGAGGGAGAAAGAAAGGGAGAGAAACATCAATGTGTGGTTGCCTCTCATGTGGCACCCCCCTGGGGACCTGGCCTGCAACCCAGGCATGTGCCCTGACTGGGAATTGAACCAGTGACCCCTTGGTTTGCAGCCCACGCTCAATCCACTGAGCTACACCAGCCAGGGTGAGAGATTCTATTATTAAAGGCATGAATGTAGCTAATAAAGAACCATATCAAAAAATTAAAAGAGGATAGGAAAAAAGAGTGCAGTGTCAATGAAATACCATTTTTTAATGTATAAATCAATAAATCAAATGATGTAAGAGCAATCACCAGAACAAATAAATATAGAAATGCTTAAAACTCCTTTCCTCTGGAAAATGAAACTGAGGATGTTGAGGGTGTAGAGGGGATTGTTTTGATTTTTATTCTAAGCCTTTCTGCTCTGTTTTATTTCTTAACGTGTGCATAAATCACTTTAATTTTTAACAATTAAAGCTGGACATTAGTGCAACAGAGAATTCTTTTCTCTGACTTGTGGTTTAATTTCCATTGTCTGGATGCTTTGCACCATAACTTACTGACTGAGCTTCTTGGTAAAGGTGCCATTGGACTGACTAAGCTGTCCTTAAGCACATGGAAAGGACAGATCCACCTACCTAAGGACTCCTTGTCCGAATCCCACAGGTATTGTTACAGAGTTGTGACTTTGTGACCCAAAGTGGAAAATCACCATCCTGAGCATCCGGGCATTGAGAAAGCAAGACACATACCTCACTACTCCTGGCTCTGTCCACTGTTCAGTCTCCCCCAGATCCTTCTCTCTTTCATGTTCCACATCTTGGTTTTTTTGTTTGTTTGTTTGTTTTTTACATAAAACTGTGTCCTCCTCTATTCTTAACTTCACATTCATCTGAGGCTTGTCTCAAAATCCATTTCTAGGCTTTGTGGCTTAATTCTAATTCCTAGTTGTTCCCTGGATTTGTGGTTTAATTTGGCATTTTTGGTCCCCAACTGCGTTGATGCCCCCATCGCCATCATCAAAGCCTGTATCACAGCATGAAACTGGCATAGACCAAATCACTTCCACAGGACACCACACAGTGCTGAAAAAATTACAATGGCGCTCCCTGAGGCCCATGAATTGACACAATAACTTTGGTAGTTCAGGTTCAGGAAATAACGCATAGCCAGGAACCTGGGTAATCAAATTCATAGAATTCATCATAGTCTGCACGGTGTTTCAAGAGTTTCACTTTGTTCATACTATACTGTACAGATAATTTTCTCTAGAATTTATTGTTAACTATTTAAATCATAGTTCATTTTTATCAGTTAATTAAATCAACATTGTAAGATACTATAATATACAATTCACCACTTACGTCTAATTGCACACATTATAATATAGTTTGAAATGTGTTTGTTGTACACAGAGCTTTGCACACAGCAGGCGCTCCCAGTGCACAAAGGTAGACAGCAAGATCATATTAATATTAGGCAGATCATTTACCAATGATGAGCACCAAAATAATAGTGTCATTAAATATCTTAATGTTCAACTGGAAATGCCTTATAGTGTTCAAAAAATTCTCAAACCTTCCTTTTGAGTACCAAAAATGACCATGTAACCATTTAACTATTTATTAAGTAAATGTACCAATCATTTCATAGAAAACTTAACAGCTTTAGAATGAGAATAATATATGTTGAATTCTTTCTCTACTATTCACTAATGTCAAGAATTTGAATGAGATTCATAATCCTTCTAAACTTTTCCCCAAACACCCAAACATGGATGTACTAGTCAGGGCTTTTGTTTACAAACAACAGAGGCCGGCTCAGACCAACTGAAACAGAAAAGGAATGTATTCAAAGGGTATTGCATGGCTCAAAGCCTGAAGGGTATCACATTATAGACTCATAAAATGATAAAAAACTAGGGAAGGTGAAATAATATACATAAATATTCACTTAAGACATCCCTGGGACCTACACAAGAGACATCCCAGATCCAGGAAAACATTTCAGACAAATCCCCTGCATCTTTGAATGCCTACACAGGAAAAAAATGTCAACCCTACCCCTCCACCTACTTTGGGAATCCCTGAAAATAAAAACAACAGTTAAATATTTTATAGCACATATCTCATGATTTGTACTATTCTGAACCCCATGGATATCATAACTTACTGAATCCCCACAATAACCACATGGGGTTGTCCATTATTTAGTCAATTAACTAATGAGATTGTTCATTTTTATCAACCAACTATTGATGTGCATATGATGATTATTGCTTATTTCACACATTAGGAAACTGAGGCATTGTTGTGCTAAGTAACTTCCCCAGGACCTCCCTGTTGGCTAGTGGTAATGCCAGAATTCAAACCTGCTCTTGGTGATTAACATGACAACCCCACAGATGATCAGGGTGCCAGATGCTCAGCGGTTGTGTGATAATCATGTAATTATGTGATTATGTGCTCATTTCCCTAAGGTCTTCATGAAATAGGGGTGACTAATGATGAACTATTTTATAATGGTTTGCTAACGTACGTATGTTATAGAAGTACAGGCTGAATGTGGAAAACATTATGGAGATACCTCAAAAAATTTAAAATGGATCTGCCTTTCTACCCAGCAATCCCACTTCTGGGAATATATCCAAAGGAACTCAAAACACTAATTTGAAAGAACATTAGCACCCCTATGTTTATTGCAGCTTTATTTACAGTTGCCAAGATATGGAAGCAGCCCAAGTGTCCATCAACAGATGAGTGGATAAAACAACTGTGGGACATTTACACAATGGAAGTCTACTTGGCCATAAAAAAGAAGAGAATGTTACCCTTTTCAACAGTATAGATGGACCTGGAGAACATTATGCTAAGTGAAATAAGCCTGTCAGAGAAAGACAAGTACCATATGATTTGACTCACATGTGGAATCTAACAAACAAACTGAACTAACAAGCAGAACAGAGACAGACTCATAGATGGAAAACAGCCGACAGCTAGTGGGGGTGGGGAGTCCAGGGGTAGAGGAATTGGGCAAAAAGGAAAAAAGACTCGTGCACAGGAACAACAGTGTGGTGATTGCTGGGGGGAGGGAGGTGTAAGGATACTAAATGGTCATGGAAAAAATATATAATAAAGATAAAAAAGAAAAGAAAAACTAAATTTATAAAAAAGAAGTACAGGCTGCTTCCTCCCTCGAGTGGGCACAGCCTCCCTCTGGTAGAAGAAGCACTGGGAGTCACCGGTGTAAAACTGCACGGACAGTGGGGAAACGTACTGACAGTGACATCAAGACTAGCGCCCTAGCATAGTGCTGCCCAGCCACTTACATCGTGACATTCCGAGAAGATCTATTTGCCCAGCGTAATAGAAAAACAGACCAGGACGTTTGCAGCTGGAGCTACCGCGCACCCCACCTGCCTCTCATGGGCACAGAAGGCACAGGCACCTCAGGGGGCCTACAGTCCATTCACACCAGCGCCCCATCTGCCATACAGAATGTTCTCAGATGTCAATAATTAATAGTAGAGATTATGTTTTAATAACAGTCTGTTTTCTTTTTTTAAAAAAATCCCCAAAAGATTACTAACCAAACTCAAATCTTCTACTTACTTCATTTGTAGGGACCATCAAATTTCTGCAGGTAGTGTTTATCAATTACACTATGTAATGGGACTCAGCTATGGACACAGAAGTTTAAAAGAAAGAGCTGTTTAGTAGTTACCACAATGCAGTGGGGCGTGGGGTGTCGATCTCCTGTCCAGCATCTGCCTCAGCCTCTTGTGGACCATCTCCACACAGGCAGTGCCACACCACTTCACAGAACACAGTGTGAAAAGTGCTGATTTCCATAAAACATACTGCCCTCCTCCTTTCCTTACAACTCCACTCCACTCACACAAACCTAGTTCCACTTCCCCTGGATGTGCCATATTTTCATCTCTGGCCTTTTCGTGAAGTGTTACACACAACCTAAAATGACCTTCCCTCTTTTTTTCTAACACTCTACCTAGTTAGCCATCACCTTGCAGCAAGAAGTCAACTGCTCTGAGTCCATAGGACCGTCAGAGGTACTCTTCTTTGTCAAGTCCCTTTGTCACCCCCTCTCATGGCACTCTTCATTCCAAAACATAATGGTTTACTTGGTGGCCACGCTGTAAGCACGACCACCTGTCCCCTGAGCTCCAAGTTTAGTATTCAGCACCAAAGGCTCGTGTATTTTCTTCCCTCCTAAGTGGTTCATTGTTAACTTCATTTTCTACTATGTATTCCCAGAATTAACCACTTTTTCTTTTCCTTTTAGATTACTATTACCAGTGGAGAATAAGGGAGTGTGTTGACACTACTCTCTTGGCTAATGAGAGTAGAAAAACCTTTCAGTAATGTTGTACTTCTCCCCAAAAGTAACCATAACCCCAATGGAACGTGGCAATATCTTCCACTGGTCCCCTGGAAACTGGACTTGTGTTTCCAGCCTGCTACTTGACATCATCTTGAATGACCTAAACTTTTAAATTGTTGGTAACTTTTCCTTTTCATACCCTATAGCCAATCTTTTAGCAAATTCTGTCTGGTCTGTCTTTGAAATGTATAAAATACCCAATCAATTCTTAGCATCTCCACTACTTCTAGTCCACCGCCAGCCAACAACCCTTACTGGGATTATTGCAGTTGGCCCCCCTACCTGGCATCCCTCTTGTCACCTAGCTTTCCTACAGTCTTTTGTCACCCAGAATCCTCATGGCACCCCTCTGCTCAAAACTGTTTGTTCTCTGTCATTTCACATCTCACTCAAAGTCAATGCCAAGGTGTTTTCAATTGCCTACATGATCTGTCTTTCCACAGTTTTGCTTCTATCTTCATTCTAAATTATAATTCTCTCTCTGTTTCTCAGTAACTTTCACTGTTGCTTTAAATGCCCAGACAGCCCTGGTCCATAGCATTTTCCCTGTTATTCCTTCTGCCTGTCATGCTCTTCCCCATATACCACATGCCATGTGTACATGGCTCGTTCTTGTTTCATGTCTTTGCTCGAAGGTCACCTTCCTGGTGAGACCTTCTGTAAACATCATACTTAAAAATTTACCTCCTACAAGACTACTCCTCATTTATTTTTTCCATAGTACTCACTACCACCCAAAAGACCATATGTCTTATTTATTAATTTGGTCATTATCCATCTATGCCTATTGGAATACAAGCCCCACAAAGGCAGCATTTCCGTCTTTTGTTCATTGCTATATCCTAGAACTTGGTGCAATGCGTGATCTGTAATAGATTCTCAGTAAATGCTTGTTGATTATCTGAACATTGAGAGCACAACTTCAGGATCCACTCTATATTATTGATTTAAGCATATAGCAGGCAGTAGTAAATGGGCATCTGCTTAGATTTCTGTGGAATAAACTGGTTCTAGAGAGCACAGCACTGAAGAAAGAATAAAAACAGACTTCCAAGCTGCATGGAGTTGTATCTGAATTGGGATTTGACTTTGGGTGGTAAACACACAATGCAATACACACACACATGACGTATTATAGACTTGTACCCTTGAAACCCATATGATTCTATTAACCAATGTCACTCCAGTAAATTTAATTTAAAAAAATTATTCAACCCCTCGATTGTCAGATCATTCTTCCATGAAATGGAATAATTTATGTTATTAATGGAATAACACTAACAATAGCAATAGTAATAAAATCTACTTTCCAAGTAAGGGTAGATAGAGGTAATGCAAGTCAAGCATCTAGCACAGAGCCCATTAAATTCTAAATGCTCACTAAATGGTAGCTATTGCAATCATCTTTTATCATCATTATTATTATTTGGGGGTGTGAGGTGAATAAGAAAAAACTTCTGGACGATATTTGTTTGGAAACTTGTTCTAAAACACTTGGAGACAGAATGATTTTGTCCTGCTTACTTTGGGTGAATTTGGAAAGTGTGTTCTCTAGAAGAATGTTTAATGTTTTGTGACCCAACACCAATGTCCAAGGCAGAGAGCCAGAACTCTATTTCTGTCCTAGGCTCTGTGATCTGAGCAGCAAAGGTAGTAAGGGTGGGGGGGTTCTTGACAGTCCACATCATTCTCTGGTCACCTGGGCAAGCAAAGCCACTTAGGAAACCTGAGAACCTAACCCGACTGAGTCTCTGGCATCATCCTGACTGCATCTCCCTGATGGACATTCAAGGGACCTTTGTAACAGCAGAGTCCCCCCCTCCATGACTGAATAAAGTGGAGGCCAGGAACATTGAGTTGTAAATTGAGAGGATACATTGCTCTTAATGAGACTATTGTGTGCCAAACCGTTTCATAAAAAAGTAGATTCATTAGTTTGGATACTTTGGGCAAAACAGTTAATTGGTATCTTTCAGAGACTGTCCTTCATAAAAAATAAAAAACAAACTGTGAAAACTGCTAGAATATATGACTATTTTTAAGTCTTGAGTGATTTTTAACTCTAAGGGAGAGGGAAGATAGGCCTGTAATTTGAAGTCAGCCATGTCCCAAGACTCCTAAAATCACTTACGCATTCAAATTAAAGTGCAATATGCTCCTAATAAAACACACTGCTCTGTCAGAGCCTTCAACGACTCGAGCACAATGCTGATTAAAGTAAGGTATTTCTTTCCCAAAGTAAGAGAGAATTACTAATAATGCACCAGGAAACATTCTTTGGGTAGCCCAGGTTTCAAGATAAAGTCCCCATTACTTGGCTGTGCTTGGCACTTTGGGCTTACATTTTAGCAGGTGAGCAACTTCAGGCCCCCCAAGTAGCTCACAGGTGCGGCTGCTCTGCAGAGGTTGTCCAGAGTCCCTCTCCTTCTGTCGCATCACACTGTGTGCCTTCCCGTCACTATCATCCATTGTTACACCTTTTCTTAACACTTTTAATAGGGGCTGTCAATGATTGTACCCCGATAAAAAATAATCATTTTAGGAGGGAAAGTGTACCAGCAATGGCAAATAATTCTCAGCTAGAACATTCTCCATTGTGGACCACCTCCATCAAAGTCCCCGAGTCTTCTGTCCCAAATTCAAAACCTCGCTTGCTGCAGGCTCGGCCCTGGCCTCCCCTTCTTCCCCTGCCCTTTCTCCCACCATCCCCAGGCTCTCTGCCATGACTTCTCCCTCCCGGAGTGACCATTGGGCTTTACTATTCTCCTCCACACCCCGAGCCGAGCACGATGCTGCTCAGAACAGGGCCTCCCCCAAATGTATGCCGCTTAGAAAATCTAGACAGGATTGATTTAAGAGCCAGCCATGTTTTCTAAGATCCTTAGTTCTCTTCCCCATTCTCCTTCTTCTACTGTCTGAACACTGTATTCAAAAGCAAATAATCTAGCTGCAGTTGTTTGCAGCTTTTGGTTCTATAGAAACCAAGTCGGCCCATCACCAGGCCACTTGAGTTTACAGGACAAACCATATCACATTTGATAGATAAAGATGAAATAGAGATAGAGAGATACAGAGATAGTGAGAGATGGAGATAGAGATGGAGAGATACTTAGTGAGTGATAGTGAATGTGACTAGGACATCATTTCAAACTTCATTTAAAATCATTTCAATTTTCACACATGTCTGTGTTCATATACCTTCTCTGTGTGTACGTGAATGTGATGTAAATAGTACTGTACTCTTCTCACCAAAAATTCTTTCTCTGGCAATGCCATCCATACCCATGGCTTCTGTCATCACCTGCAAAAGGGGACTCGCAGGTGGAACTCTCTAGCCCAGACATCTCCCCGGAGGGCGAGCCCTGTCTATTCGATGATCTTCTCAAGCTAAACACAGGTCACTCTTTCACCTGGCTTCCTCTTCCAATGGGGCAAGGTGGAATTAAGGGAAGCCTCTCCCAGTGTGTTCTCTTGTACCGCCCTCCAGGGAGCAGCATAAAACAGAAATCCAAGCCATCCATTTCCTTCTCTCTCCTTCACCCTCGATATCCAATCTATCACCAAATACTGTGCATTTTATCGTGTATTTTTCTGGCCTAGTGCATCATCTCCATGATAGTACAAGCCATATAGGAATCCAAATAAGATGTTTCTTTTTTTTTAATTGAAGTAGATCAAAGCAGGAGTTAAAGTTAGGGACATGAAGCAAAAAGTACCCATATTCTAAAGACACCAGAAAACATTCAGGGGCCAGATAAGTCCTCAGGGTTTATTAAGAAGTGTTTAAACCAGCTGGAGCCTCCAGCCACGGTCCTACCATCTTCCTCCAATTTCTAAAAGCATATTCCATCGATGAGAGGGAAGGGAATAGTAGAAGTTTTGATTAGAGAAGAGCTCTGTTGTTTTGTGAGCCACTGATCATCCTGCCAACACCGTCATTATCCCCAGAATGTCAGAGAAAGAGATTGGAGGGTGGGTTCTCATTGACTTTCTCTTTCTTACTCTATGTCTGCTTATAAGCTACTTTCGACTATTTGAGTGAAGAGAAAACAAGAACCAGGGAGAGATGTCAGTTCAGAAATGAAGCTATTTTGCTTTGAATTCCCGCAGTTGTTATGTGTAAGTGCCCTGTGGGTCCAGTAAACACCGTGGAAGCTATTTGGGTGTGAGTCATCTAGCCAGCACCTCGGGCAGGAGGACTGGTTGCTGGGAAAGGAAAAGTCAGCAGCAAGAAGGTATGCATGGGACATGAGACTTGGGAGCAAGAGCAGTGAAGCCAC
Organism: Micronycteris hirsuta; assembly: GCA_004026765.1. Taxonomy (NCBI): domain Eukaryota; kingdom Metazoa; phylum Chordata; class Mammalia; order Chiroptera; family Phyllostomidae; genus Micronycteris; species Micronycteris hirsuta. The sequence goes on along the minus strand of PVJI01008263.1, from coordinate 17,507 downwards.
CAGACAGTGAGGAGGCCCTCGAAGTACTATGTAAAGAACTCAAACACAGTCTCCATCAAAGAAAACGGCATGTAGAAGTTTGCCCTGAAGGAAAAGTCTTCAGCCCACCAGAGAAACAGTAATGGTCCAGAGAGGGTGGCACCATCATCAGCTCAAACAAACAAACGAACAAACAAGACAAAGGCATAGTCTCCCTTCAGATCCCAGCTCAAACATCATGTCCTCAAAGCATTCTGCTCACTAGGTCACAACTCATGATTAACATTTGCATAGTACTGTGATAACTCCTTCTGGTATTTATCAGAGGTGCACTTTTACATTAGCCTGTGTAGTTATTTAAAGGATGTCTCTCTTTATAATCTTCATCCTCCCCAACCCCAACATACTGCTTTATGATGGCAGAAACAATGTCTGTTGATATGCATTTTGGTATCCTATCTGTTTATAACAGTGTTAGACACATAGTAAAAAATAACTCAGTGTTTGACAAATTAATGCATTATAAAATTTATGTACATGATCACAAATATAATAGCTACCAAATTTAAAATCTTGTAGTTCATCAGCAGCTTTTCATTTCATCTGGATTGCTGTTATTGCATATGCCAGTGTCCATCAGTATTTGGCCAGTTGGTCAAAGTTTAACAGCTTAAACACTTGACACTGAAACTCAAGATGCAAATAGATTTCGAGTTTTAAGCCTTTAATCTATGTGTCCCTGGTTCACAGAGGTGCTACTCCCTGAGCATCATCAGGTTAAAAGTAGGAAGAACTTGGATAAGTCCTCTAAAGTTCAAAAAGTGAAGAACAGAAAACCAAAATATGCAGACCTACTGACAGGGTCCATTTCCTAATACTAAACAGAAAGGAAATTCTACCAGCAAGAGCACTACAACAGTGAGTATATAGTAAGTCCCCAGTAAATGTTAGATAATTACATAACTGTTATATGTGCATAACATTTTTGTTTGCTAATAAAGTATGATATGTGCAAAGTTCAGTTGCAATTTCTTTCATGTTTAATTTTTTAAATACATTACTATATTAAAAATCTGACAAAGTTAATTTTTTATACTTTTAATTGTAGACTTGTCAAAAGGTCAAACTCTTTTTTATAATTTTTATTCATTTTTCTTACATTTAAATTTTTTAATTTTTATTTAAAATTTTTCCATCAACATTAATCCCCCCATACCTTCTTCTACCTCATTTTTCTTACATTTTAAAGAAATTGATGGTACACTGTTTTATTAGAATTCAGAGGCAGCATTAAATCTACTTCATTGATTTTCTATTTCAATCTGGAAGTTGAATCTTATGCAGCAGCCAGCCTTCCTGGCACCAGGAAACACATGGAAAATGCCCAGATTTCTCCAAAGTCATCGGTTAATAGAAACTGTCACCATGGCTCAGTAGTACTTTGTGCTTCTGATAATGAAGCAAAGTCAATCCTAGATGAGGTTGTTCTCAGTGTGAAATTGGCTACTCACCTCTGGGAATGCCTTTGGAAAACAATGTAATATGTTTATGTTTATTCTAAGAGTGATTAAATAATTTTGAAATGGCTGCTCTAGATTGCAGAATTCTTGTCTTTCTAGAAAGAATGGGACTATTTTTCAACCCCAGAATGTCATCCTCAATCTACAAAATAGATGATAAATTTAGACATTAAAGTAAAAACCAAGTCTTATGTGTACATCAAAGGTTTAGCCTGTGCCAAATAGTGACAAGCTTTAGACAGAAAAGAAGAAAAAGCCAGTGTTCTTTGGAATATAAGTGCGGTAATCCTTTATGAGAAACTCTTTGATTTAAACACGTGGTCTCAGTACTGCAGGCCCAGGGGCATCGTCATATAATTAAAAACATATTTAAGGCAAGAGTTTCTAAAAAAATATTTATACAATACTCTATCTTCCTTAACCTAAAAGAACATATGTAATCACATTTTAGATATTACCATTATCATGAAAACTAAGGCTTCAACAGGGCAGTGATAGCTTTTTATTAATTTTTGTTGAGACTAGCAAGGTTAAATAGTTAGGATTTGGTTTAAAAGAAAATGGGTGATTGCTTCTGTTTTTTCCTTGAATTTCTGGGATAAGCCATAATCTAAAATGACCATGTTATTATTCATGATGTCCTATTTCATGACTATATCAGTATCATTTATAAAAATGAAATTATGTTTCTGTGGTAACTACTGTATAAAGTCATTAAACATTAAAGTGAGCAAAAACAAAAAAAAAACACAAGAAAACCTTATAATAAAAATGCCATGTTTTCTTTCTACAAGTGAAGCCTGCAAATCACTCCAAAGAACATGAGGAGGGCGGGGATGCAGCGGGGGAGGGGGTAGAGAAGGGGTTGAGGCCCCCGTGTGAGAATGTGTTGTCCGTGACTCACTGTGAGGAAGCCATGCTCTTTAAATTTCAATAATGGTGATGAGTTTGTCCTGAGTCATCCACTTTCTTGTCCAGATGTTTCTGTGACTAAGTGCTTAATTTTCAACAAGTGCATTTCAGCAAAGCAAACACATAGCACAAGATATTTATATTTATTTATAATGTTTATAAAAATCAACAATGTATCAAATTACTATAATTTCTAAACTAGCTCTTATAAATATGCACAGATTTACTCCACAAAACAATTGAGGCCATAAATATTTTTCAGCACTACTGACTGAAGACTCTTCCTCTTTGACTTCCAGCTGTTTAACAGGGAGTTTAAGTCACCAGCAACTTTAAAGGACATTTTCATATTACCAGTTGCTGGGTCATTTTACTGCTCTTCCCAATACGTTTAGGACCATGCAGGTTTTTCCCATTCATTCCACAAGAAAGGAAGCAGAACCAGATTTTTCAACTCGGCTGCATGCTTAGAAAGAGTATGGACATATGATACAGCATTCATTTCACATTAGGTTTCATGGTTTCCTGCTAAAGGCAACCTATTCAAGGGTTGGGCCACAATAATGGATACTTTGTCACTATTTAGAAGTATGATTTAGCCAATAAAGCCAAAAGACAGTGGATTAACTTGAAAACTCAAAATTTACAATCTGTGTTTACATAAGTCATGAGCACTCTTATAGATATAAGCTTTAAAACACTTGCTGAGAGCAGAGATCAACCCCTATCTCCTTAGGGTGGCAGGCAAAAGAATATAAAGGAAGCCTACAGGATTGTTTTGGGGGTTCTGAGGCTTAAGAACAGAGAACACAGACAGTGACATCTAATTATGGGATTTGGAAATATTAGGCAAGGCCTAGCCTACACCTTGAAGGACTGGGGTGACCAGAAAGGGCTGGTTGTTTTCATAAAGTGCTCTGGGGAAACCCCGGTCCCAGCCAATCTCTCTACAGATCTCACAGTTAGTGCAGCAACCTGCTGACATTCTGGAAGGAGAAACTAAACGACATCAGGCCTCAGACACCGAGTGGATCTTCTCAGAATCATTATGTTGCAAAAAGACTAGGATAAATTTCAGCCGCTTTATTAAAGACCCTCCCTCCACTAGAAGGCATATAGGGATGTGCAAGTTGACCGACTTTTATTAAAATTGAGTTTGGAATTACGACAAAATGTCCTCCTAAAATTCAAGACCTTTCTCTTTCTTGTTCTGTTCTATTTATATGGATTGTCCAACAAGTAGGGCTCAGATAAGATAGAAATAAGTATAGTTGTTACTAACAGTGGATTCATAGTAACCTGCATGTCTATCTGATTTTTCAGGATAGTGTCTTAGATCCAGAAAGTCTAATATTGTGAAGAAAGTGGCTCTGCTTAGAATGGTAGATATATCTTGGATAGCCAGTTCCTATCTCTCCATTATTTTCCTATTATAATAATAAAATACATAAATAAAAATGCCATAATAGAGATTTGAAAAATATTTTTTTAAAAGATTTTATTTTTATTTATTTTTAGAGAGAGGGGAAGGGAGGGAGAGAAACAGCAATGTATGGTTGCCTCTCACATGGTCCTCACAGGGACCTGGCCTGCAACCTAGGCATGTGCCCTGACTGGGAATCGAACCAGGACACTTTGGTTCCCAGCCCGCATTCAATCCACTGAGCTACACCAGCCAGGGCTGAAAAATATTTTTAAATGGAGGGCAATAGCACATCTGCACTTTGTAAAACCCTTTGTGGGGGCAATATTGAGAGCAAAAATTTAATTAAAAGGCTATTTTCAATGAACTCAGGCAAATAGGAACCCAAGACTGAAGGTCCAGCTGTTTCATCTGGACCCACCACCAGTGCCTACTTTTTCACCACTCTTGATAAGAATTAAAATGAAAGCCAAAAAAAAAAAAAAAATCAGTGGAGCTAAGGTAATCATCCAAAGTGACCTGTTAAAGTCAAAACTCATGAACAAGGTCAGGTGAAGGGTAGAGGAAAGACTAGCCCAAAGCAGTATCTTAGAAAAAAAAAGTTTGGAGAACTGAATCTCTGGGCCCTAGCAGGAAGCACTTTTTATTAGGGTCATGAGAATATCCTGACCTGAGCCCTTAGTGGCGAAGAAGCTCTCAAAAAGCAAAGCATGGAAAGAAGAGAACGTGGAAAGCAATAGTACAGGTAGCAGTGATGTGGACTGAAAGAATCATTGCAAACCATTGCAGATTTGAGTAGTCGATGTACTGTGCACTACAAAGCAAGACATGAGATAATTCTGCAGAGGTGTGGGAGGCGAAAGCTGGGTACCATACTTTTACTTGGCCCCATGATTTTTGAAAGTTTGGATATTCCCATCACTAGACCCACTCATGTTCAAAGGAAAATTAAAAAACACAACTAATAGCAAAGATAACTGATTTCTGTGTTATCATTTAGGATTCATGGTCCTACTATCTACTCTAATTATGCAGATTATTTGGAACAGACTAATCTTTTCTTTCAACTCTCTTCTGTTTTTATATTTCATCAATTTTCAAGTGCTCACAAAGTATTGAACATTTAGGATTTTGTTACTACAAATATATTCTAATCTTTAGTTTTGAAGTCACTAAAACTAAACTTTGTTGATGCAATTTTTCACTGTGATTTCTTCTCTATATTGTAAGACTAATTTGGAAGGGGCAGCGATTGAGAACCCCAATGAGCACAGCTTTGGAGACGCATAATTCATTTTCATGTGTAGACTATATTCAGATAGAATCCAGTTAAACAACTCAAAGGCACTTTAGTGCCACATGTAAGAATAGTATAGAAAATCAGTATCATATATGAAAAAGAATAGCATTTTCACTTAAATTAAACTTCAATCTGGGTCAACCCTTATTTGTTATTCCTTTTTTAAAAGTTAATATTACAAAGCCAATATTCTAATTCAAATGTAAAGATGTAAAAATTTAGTTTTGAATATATTTATTATGATAAAATATATATAAAAAACATAATATTTGCCATTTTAATCATTTTGAAATGAACGATTCAATGGCATTAATTACATTCACACTGTTGTGCGACCGTCGCCACTGTTTCTAAAATGTTGTTGTCAACCCAAACAGTCCTCATTAAATAACAACTCCCATTTATCCCTCCTCCACCCCCTAGTAACCTCTGCTTGACTTTCTAGACAGAAAACATTGCTTCATCTAGATATTTCATAGGAGTGACTTCATACAATATTGTCATTTTTTGTTTGGCTAATTTCACTTAGCGTGCTGTTTCCCACGTTCCTCTGTGTTGTAGCATGTGTCAAAAGTTCATTAATGTTTATGGCTGCATAACATTCTGTTATGTATACATACCATATCTTGTTTATCCACTGATGTGTTAATCAACATTTGTTTTCACCTTTGGCTTCTGCGAATAATGCTACGGAGAGTGTGTAACACAAATATCTGAGTCCATGTTTTTAATTCTTTTGGATTATACCTAGGAGTAGACTTGCTGGGTCATTTGATAATTCTATATTTAACTTTTTGAGGAAACACCAAAGTTTTCCACAGTGGCCACATCATTTTACATTCCTACCAGCAATGTGTTCCAGTTTCTGTATATTCTCACCTACATTTGTTATTTTCTCTTTTATTATTATTATTTTAGCCATCTTTGTAGGTGTGGAGTGATATCTCATTATGATTTTGATTTGAATTTCCCTAATGGCTAATGCCCATTTTTATGTGAAAATCACATTTAGTAAAATATTCATATTTGTGTTTCTAATTGTTTATTTCTGGTCTTTTATTTTCTAAGGCGGTCTTTAAAATTTTGTGCATTAGCTCAATGTTTTAAAATATATTTTAAAGGAGAGATCAAACTTATTGGTACCTTTTTCCATTTCTGATATATTCTAGAGCTCATTTCAGCAATGTTTTAATGAAAAATATTATGGTTTTCATTTTTTAAGTACAGATATTCATGGAGAATTTAAAACAGAGCCAATAGCAGCAGAGAACACATTTAGTATGCATTGTTAAACTATTTAAAGAATATATAAAACACTGTTCTAGTTCAATGACAGACTCTTTAAAAGATTTTATATATGACTTATTTCTTATATTATCTTCTTGATCAAATTTTATGCCTGCTTATTTAAAAATGTGGCTTTGTTTTTAAATATCTTAAGAATGTCATCTGACCCATATGATTTTGTAAATACAAATAAAAATATTTATCTGTCTTTATACTTAATCTTCTTTCCAAGTCATGCCTATTTTCATATTCTTATGTTATTTTTCTGAAAGTATAAAAATTACAATTTATTTTCAATAGCTGCTGGACATGACACACAAGAATTAATGATCATACTTTAAATATAAGCAGAGTAATTCTAAAATTATGATATGTCCATAACTTGGTATTAACCTAAAATTTAGGCATCCAGTGATTTTAAAGCATTCGATAGATTTTTTTTTCTTTTTTATAACACCAATGACTGAATTTTATTTTTTTGTTTTTGACACTATTACAGATGTCCCCCACTTTCCCCCCTTTGCCCTACTTTATCCAGCCTCTGCCCCCTTGGCCTTCACCATATTGCTGTCTGTGTCCATGGGCTATGCGTATATGCATATATGTTCTTCTGCTAATTTCTTTCAGTCCCTCCCACCCCTCTCCCCTGTGTTCCATGTACCCATGCCTCAGTTTTATTTTTGTCCATCACTTAATTTTGTTCATAGATTCCACATATGAGTGAGATCATATGGTATTTTTCTTTCTGTGACTGGTTTATTTCACTTAATATTCTCCAGGCCCATTCAGGCTGTTGCAAAGGGTAAGACTAAATTTAATACTCTGTGTAGACAGGCATATTACCTGGTCCTAGTATTAAGATAAATATCTTTCCAAAGAATTTATATTTTCATAACTTATTCTCCATGAAAGAATATATTGATTTGACATTTTTCTTAATTTTTTAATCCATATGTGCTATGACTGACATGTTCAATATTCAATATTTTTCATTTCTTATTAGCATTTCATTAAAAGTTCTTTAAAATAAGAAGTAATGGAAGCTTTTCTGTTTTCTCTTTTTAAAAGAAGAGTCACATAAGAATGAGATTGCCAATTTATCTTAAAGTTTTTTCTCTTCTCTGTTTCCAAGAGCCATGCTTACCAACAAGGCTCTCCCACTCAAAAGCATTGAAATAGACACGCGGAAATGTGCAAAGGATGTATGTCGGTGGTATGAAAACAGGAGTGGGTTGCTTCACTTCCATCTCCTTCTGGAGGGTTAAACTGATACTAATCCTGAAAAATACACATAGAAAATCTCCTTTCCCAAAACATACACTCACACACAAGTCGTTTGAGCAGTAGGGAAGGGATTCTTGAACAACTCTAACTGTGAAAGAAGGTAGACGGATTTTTAATTGCTAAGATAATGGTTTAAAACAAAAATGATTGTTGGTAAGTTTTGAACATTTATTGTCCAAAAGATCCTAATAATACCCTTTACTAACAATTCTTCAAATAATAAAAGGAAGTAATGGACAGAACATTTACCAAGACAGGAAACAGGCAGAAACAGCTGGCTTAAAAATTAAACACTGACAAGCATTGTTCTCAACTAGACTTACTTCTACCAGAGAGAAGACAATAAACCTTGATAACATGTTAACTTTTGAGTTCCTGGAGAGCATGTGTAGTCTTATTAACAACAAAAATGAACACCAACAAAAACATAAACAAGTAACATTTGCCTTTGATCCTAAAAGAAATGGTTAAGTGTGGTGAATCTGAGGGACATAACCCACAAAATGGGATGATGGAACACCAAACCACCCTACAATCATCCCTCAGGGTTCCTCTAAAGTCTGAGTGCGTGAAGTACTGAGGAGAGTGCTTCTGTATCCAGGCAGCACCTAACTGTGTCCAAGGGAACTGCGACACCTAATTGATGCCCAGCACCCAAGACAACGTGTTACCACTTAGGAAGCTCCGTCTCAATTCTGTCTTTTAAGCATGATCACAAGCCCTATGGAGCACAAACAGGGAGCTCTCCAGAAAGAGCTCTTTACCAATTTACTACCTCTTAGTTGCAAAGAAGAGGGCATCTAAGTGCTCCCAGCAAAGTGCAGTGGGTATCTGAGAAATTCCAGCGAATATGTGGATACATGTTCGTACACTCACTTCAAAAGCACATCTGAGAGAAAGTGGCGGCCATGAGAGGTCAGCTCACAGTAAAACATCTAATCCATTCTCTAGCAAAGAGGAGTGTATGGATTTTTTAAAATCAATTATAGTACATCACCTGGTGGTCTCATTTGCCATAAATAAAAGAAAATCAAAATAATGGTGCTTCTAAACTTCAATCACACACAAATACTTCTACATAATACTTCTGCTCTTGATAAAATGACATAGATATCATGATCATAAATGCATCTAATTGTATTTTGGGTTTTTTTTAGATACAACAATACATATGGTAATAAATGTGCTAAACTATATATTTTACTATGCCCTATTTAATTTTTACTATTTGGTATTACATATAAATATCCCTAGACCTAATATTCAAATATTTCTTTTCATCTATCTCCCTCAACTTCCAGGAAAGAAGTATCTACCCTCTAACATATAAATTAAAAATGTGTACAAAAAGTCTTTTTTTTCACCTGAGGATAGGAAAACTGATTTTCACTAGGAATCCACAACTTTGCTGTGACTCCAAAGGAATAGCTAATGTTTGCTTCTGTGGTCAGTTTCCAACTAAGATGGCTGCGTCACCAATTCTTCGCCAGCCATCTTGAAGAAACTTCTTCCGGACTCTTGAATCTCAGTTGAAAATAGATGCCTCTCTAGTTTTTCAATGCATAGTTAAAACAGGGCTATAGTGTTTAACAAAACTTAATTAATCTTATTCCCTAGCAAAGTCAGAAAGTCAGAGATCCCAAAACTCAGAGAACACTAAAAAAAATAAAAAGCAAATAACCATTCAAAATTTAATTAAATGTTATGGTGTCTCAACCTTCCTGCTGGCTTTAGGTAAGAAAAGGGAATTGTACCAAGACCTCTGAAAGTTGAATAAACATTAAACAACAACATAATGCCTATGAAAATCACCATGGTTCACTATATTTATAACAGCATGCTGACGGGACCCAGCGAGGCAGACATAGCATAGACCCTCCATGCCTTGGGAAGATATACGCATGCCAGAGGCCGCATAACAAAGTCCAGGAACATGTAGGGACCTGCCGCCACAACAAGTTCTTAGGCATGCAATGTTGGCAATAGTTCTTTCAGGTCCCCAGTGAAATACATGTTGCTTTACCCTGTACATGTAACTACGAAGACAGAGTCACAACAGCTGTTGGCCTCCTTGGAATTTGGAAGCAGCATAGACTACCTTTAGATGCCATGCCCTGACAGTTTGAGTGGGGTTGGTGGAAGGGAAAGCCCTAGAACTGGACTCAGCGGGTTCAGGCTTCAGGATAAGGAACTATGCTGACTGGTCTTTCTGAGCCATTGTCATTAACCTATCATGGCATAAAAAAACCACCCCTGGTCATAATTACTTACGACCACAACAATCATTTACTTAGTAAAATTTGTGCGGGACTCTGGGAAGATAACTCTTTTTTTCTCCTGCAATTTCTGGGCCTCTGCTGAGATAACTGAAGTGGCTGGAGGCCTGGAACACCTGAGGGCTGGCTAGACCATCTCCCCACCTGGCCTCTTTGTGTGGCATTTCCTGCAGCTTGAGCTTCCCCACAGGACCATAGCTTTGGAGTGATTGGATTACATGGCTGCTCAGGGTTCCAAGGAGAAATGCAGAATCTTCCAGGCCTTGAAGATGTGACACTCAAAAGGGTCTGTGCATCCCTCTGCCACACCTTATAGACCGAGGAAATTCATAAATCACCCCAGACTTAAGGGTCAGGGCTTCGAATGCTTTTCAATAAGTGTGATAAAGACTATGCAGCCATCTTTTGCAGTCAATGGATCCACCAGTGCTCAAACTGTGTGTGACCAAACAGATTGTTGTAACAATGCTATCATAGGAATTAAATATAAAATCACAGCGCAGGGTGGTGACAAAACCATGCCCTCCTTGACAAGTAACTGTTCTTTTTTTTTTGAGAAACAGTTCTGGGCTCACTGTTAAGTTCTGATAGAAACTTAACACATGACTATGGAACACCAAGTAATCAAGTGACATGAGCAGCCCATTATCAAGTGGCTGTCATCTGACCCACTAACTAAAGAAAGGCATACCCATCCCACTTCCATTTCCACCTGGGAGAGGTATATACATGATTAGGCTTCAGTAGGTCTGAACATGCAATGACATGGAAGAGAGGGGGTGGCTCACACACCCAGGGTGAGTATTCCTGCTGCCCATCACTTAGCCCTCAGCAAACACCTGCTCCTCATTCAGAATTCCCTCCAACTACCTGGTTGACAGACGTTTCTTCATGATGTCCTGGTATCACCCCAAATTGAACACTAATGGCCCTACCTTTTCCTTTAGGATGGTCCTGAGGGACAGTGGGAGTGGGAACTCCTCCAAGAGAAGAGAATGACAAGCACTGTGGTCATTCTTGTTACCTAGAGTTGGTAGGAATGCTGATGTATGGTGGGAAATGAAGAGGAGCCTGTCATTACTGCTGGGTCCTACTACACCCCCATGCTCTTGTACAAGAAAAAGAATAATTCAACTAGTTAGTTCAGGTGGGTTCCTCAAGTGTTCAAACCTCTCAGGAATAAATTTCAGGTCACCTGTCAGCTAAAGAAACTCTCCAGTGAAAGTATTGGCTAAAAGCAAAGAAAATATGAATGAATAGTTAGGAAAGAAATTATTATGCACATCAAATATGACTTTGTAAACAGCTTTATAAACAAGGACTACAGTGATGACACATATTTTTCATTGTTCTGTTATGTTCTTATTGATATATGATTCCTTTTTCTTTTTCACTCTCACTTTTACTGGAGATTTTGTACAGGATTCTATACACAATTTTTATAGGTAATGATATATTAGTGCAAAGACTACAGGATATGAGGATGGCACTGAATTATGAATAAAAAGAATAAACAGCCCTGGCTGGTGTAGCTCAGTGGGTTGAGCGCGAGCTGGGAACCAAAGGGTCCCGGTTCGATTCCCCGTCAGGGCACATGCCTGGGTTGCGGGCCAGGTCCCCAGTGAGGGCCATGTGAGAGGCAACCATACATTGCTGTTTCTCTCCCTCTCTTTCTCCCTCCCTTCCCCTCTTTCTAAAAATAAAAAAAATAAAAAAAAAAGAATAAACATAAAGCAGAAATTAATGCAGGAAGGAATGAGACTTTGTGCTATCTCTTTCAGAGAGAAGATTTGTTTTGGTTTGTATAGAAATAAGTGCATTTTGTGAGCCAGTAGCACTTCAAAGTTACAATGCAGCTATTTGGAACTTTAAATATTAGAAGATGGGGAGATGAATGTTGAAAAGCCAAAGGGATTTACTGAGCAGAGAGTGGACATTGGCTGACTCAACAGCAATTCCAGCCCCCTTGAGCTTATCTTCCCACATTGCAGGGACTCAAAGTAGTATTAGTGTAGTCATATACCAAAGCAGAAAAAGCATTATTTCAATAGATGCAAAACAAACATTCTGTAAAAATTAACTTGTATTCATGATTGTTTCAAAGTTCTTAGCCAACACATAATGGAAGTTGATTTCCTTAACTTGATAAAAGAATGTGCCAACCTTGACAGGAAAGAAAAACAAAACCTTGTGTTGAAATATAGCTGCACTCCTACTATCACTTATGGTGTTCCAAACTAACACAACAGGAAATAAATTAGATGTAAATATAAAAAAATAGAAAAGCATGTCATCATTTACTGACAACGTAGATAGCAGACCCAGAATATATGTATGTGCTGATGATGTGCCCAAGATTAATGGCTGTGTGACAAGGGAGAAAGAAATGAAAGACAAACAAGTAGTTTAAAAGTCCCCAGTAAATACGCACCCCCAAGGAAAGGACTTACCTGATAGGAAGTCTGGGAAGAAAAATGGAGAACAATGAGTGAAATTAAAGAAAAGTCTGCACAGGCTCAGAGTTCTCCGGAAGTGCCCAAAATGACCCGGATATGGGCATGATGGTTCTAGTCTTCCATAAAATCTCACAAATACCCAGAAAATAGTTCCCTCCTCTAGGACAGTCCTACGGGACACAACTAAATTGAGCAAGAAAGGAACTGTGTGAATGAAAGAGAATTTTTGAGGGGCTCAGAGAAAGGAAACCCCTGGAAGTATGATCGACTTTAGAAGGCAAGGCTTGCAGACCTCAGGGACAAGAGGCAGAAAAATCTCTCTAAGTCAGAAATAGCTTCGAGAAACAAAAATGTGGCTAACAGAGAGAGGACATGTTTTCAATCTTTACTGGTGAAAACAGAGAAAGACATTTTTAAACTCTGTTACAGAAAAAGCTTCCCTCTCCTGCATTTCTCCTAATATCTCAAGAAATTTCATCTTATTTTGTTCCTTGTTCGAACACGGGACACACACACACAAAGTTCTTTCACCATATAAAATTATTGCCATAAAATGCTAAATGAGTCTTAATCACATTAAGACAATGAGAATTCATGAGAAAAAGGAGGTCACAGAGTGAATGAAACCTTCAGTGTAATATTTCAATATCAGAAAAATAATTAAGGCTTTGATACAAACAGCAGAAATGGGAAGTATCAAAGCTCAGGAGAAATGAATAGATATCAACAAAGAATGAAGAATAAAGAAAAAAAATTACAAAAGAACTAAAAGATGCACTATCTCTGGCTTTAAAAATGGAAGATGACTGTGAGACAAGAAATGTGGGTGGCCTCTGGAAATCAGACAAAACGAGGAGATGGATCCCCTCCTGGAGCCTCCAGAAAGGAATGCCACCTGTCCACCTGGGTTTTATCTCCTAGTGAAACCCATCTCAAACTCTACACCTTAAGAATTGTAAGATAATCCATATGTAATCTTTAAGTCCCAAGTTTGTGGTAGTATATTATTTCAGCAATAGAAAACAAATATAATACACATGTACTAAAATTATTTTTAATGTGTAAGAATGAAGTAACACAGAACCCAGGATCACAGAGTATGCCTGGAGACTTCTGATGTACTGGGAAATGTTTTAAAATGTCTCAAAATGACAAAGACATGTTATTTTTATTACTGTTCACTAAACTGTGCATACACTCTTTATTGTGAACTATGCATTGTACAAATGAAATATTTTTAAAGACAAAAGCAACAGACAAGGCCTGCATGCTACATAGAAGCATCACCTTCTGTACCCTGAGTGGACACCTGCTTAGGTTGTGGATTTGCTCATCAGGCCCATGACAGATGGACAATAGCACAGAGAGGGCCGGTGACAGAATGCCTTTCTGGTCTCTACCCTTTCAGACAGCAAAGTTGTGTGAATTTCTCATGACTGTGTGGACATCATGAAACAAACTTGCCCAAGTTCGAGCCAATCTGCTGGCTTCCCAGCCCAGCGAGCTGCCCATACAGTGAGGAGACTCCGACCAGAAGAGTCTGTGGGCAGGCCAACGGTGGCAGACACTGGGGTCGGAGGGGCTGTGTAAGCAGCTGGATTGCAAACATGAGGGAACTCTACAGTGGCAGTCCCTGCCCAGCCTTCTTAAGAAGCCACGCATGTGCTCACAGCCAGCCAGCATCTGGACATGTGCCCATTTGTGTCTGTCTCCAAAGCACATGCAGCCAGCAAAGAGAGAAGACTGGCCAAGGCCAGCTAAGTAAAGACTGTTTGCCCTTTTCTCTACTCTCTCCTCCCTGACTCCCTCTGACCTAGTGGAGCTGGCTCCCGGCTCCGGGGATGGAGGGTGGGGGTAGTGACAGAGCAGCCTGTGCCCAATCTCCACTCCAAGTCCCTTGTGCCAACAGCCTGCCCTGCATTGGGAAGAAAAAAGTTTGGGGAAAAAAATAAATTAAAATTTTGAACTGGGCCGGAATGAGTTTAATAATGGAATGTGACCAGATAATTATGGAATCTACCCAAGATGTCATCAAGGAATGGGAAAAGGGGGATTTGATAAAGAAAATTTTAAGACTGCAACTGAAAAAAGGCTATGTCAACTTAACATTCTACCAAATTGGTAGTGCTGAAAAAAAAAAAACTTACATAGAAAAGAGTCCCATGACCCTGTGTAAGCAGCTAAATGTAGTGTTCAAGTTCAAAGATGGTGGGCATCTCTCCCTCTCTTTCTCCTTCCTTCCCCTACAGCAATTGCTGTACCTCAGCCACTCACGAACCCTAGATTAGCTATGTAAGCTGTGGTTTGTCAGTCTACAGAATGTAGCATTCATTTTTTTTAAGATGTTTTATTTATTTGTTTTCAAAGAGAGGGGAAGGAAGGAGAAAGAGAGGGAGAGAAACATCATGTCCCCACTGGGGACCTAGCCCGCAACCCAGGCATGTGCCCTGACTAGGAATCAAACCGGCAACCCTTTGGTTTGCAGTCCGCACTCAATCCACTGAGCTACACCAGCCAGGCAGAATGTAGCATTCATTTTTAAAAGTCGATCTGTTTGCTCAGTTTAAGAAAGGATACTAATAGTGACTATTTCATAGGGCTCTAAGGATGAAAGCAAATTACAGGCACAAAGTAAACACCACGGTGCTTGACACATGGCCAGCACTCATTGACTGTGGACTTCAATGACTGGCTGGGAGTTAAGGAGCTCAAGAAGACTTTCTGGAGATGGTGACATTGGAATCCAGCCCAGCCGGGGCATTGGTGGTAAGAGGGGTTGGGGCCATCCCAGGCAGTGGGAACAACACAGGCAGAGAAACAAAGCAAGAAAGTGAAACACCATGAGGTGTGAGGGTGCCCACCCCCCTAACATCACAACGGTGTGCAAACAGCTTGTACGCCACTAGGGATGGTGTACAAACATTTTAGTGTTGCTGAGGCATAAATTCTTAGGAGGGGCAAGTCTGAAAAAGAGAGATAAATACTAGAACATGAACAGTCTCGGTTAGCCAATTTCATGTCCTTCTGTGCTCTGCATCCTCAAAGAGGTTCAAACTCTTTAGTTATTATACATACCAGGTCTTTTGGGTCTGGCTCCTGCCCACATTCAGAAACTCAAAAGCTCCTGCATGCACAGACAGGTAGATAGATGACTCCAGCCACGACCTGAGCAACCCTGAATACATTAAAGGTCTCGTCACAGTACTCTGCTCATGCTGGCCTTAATTCTTGAAACAGGCTTACTCCTCATTTATATGATGAATTCCTTCTTCCAAAGTTAATTTAATTGCTGCCACCAATGGGAAGCCTTGTCTTTTTTAATTTTATTTTTTACTATTCAACAAATATTTATTGGTACTTTTTCATGCATGGCACTGTGTCAGATGCTAAGGGTGCAAATATGAGCATGCAAAGTCACTGTCCACAAAGGGAAAAGGTTTGTGAGGGAGATGGGCGAGTCAACAGGCAATTACTAAACAATGTTATGACTCAGATTAGCACAGAGTGTTCAGAGGGCCCTAGACTCCTAATGGAGATGACTGAGAGCAAGGACGTTTTCCCACATGCCAGCAAGTCTCCTGTGTTTCTATGACACCACTTAGCCTGCTGAGAAGAAGGAGCAGGAAGAGAAGGAAGTGAAGACGTGCTAAAACTTTCTGAGCTTTAGCATGTATCAGAAGCAACAATAAAGGACTTTAAGTGAGCATCTTACATAGACCCTAGACATGGAGTTAGTATCCCTATTTCAAAGATGAAGAAACTAAGGTAATGGAGGCAAATGAACTTGCCAATGGCACTCAGTTAGTGACAGTCAAACTCCAGCCTTGATCAGATTAGGTCCAATTCCAGGCTGGAAATCGTTGCACCATGCCCTTTGTATAGCAGCTGAATGTCTCTGTTTTTAAAAGATGATTATAGATTGAGAGCAATTGTCACAATTCACTGTAAATACTGTTTACATGCCTGTTTCCCTAGTTAGCCCATGCCCTTCTTAACCCTCAGAGATCCTCTAGGACATAGAGAATAGGGCTTAGATAGGAGAGCTGGGCACAAGTAGGTTTACAGTTGTGATACAAATAAATAACACATTAATCAATAAATAATAATACAAGAATAAATTCTGTTTCACATACTCACACTGTAAACCTACGTTTGCCCACCCTGTACTATTCACCTATTATCTGCAGTCTCCAACAGAAAGATGACTCAAAGTTAGCCCTCAGTAAATGTTAACTCAAAGGCATTAATGGAGATATGAATGAATGAATCCTTAAATGAATGAAATATCGTTTAAGAATGGGAAGGAACTGAACACATGAGGAAAAGCACAGCGCTTTAGAGGATGGTGTCAGCGGGTAATGAATGGGCAAAGGTCCAGGCCAGGATGGCAAGTTGTCAGCATCCGAGAGTTTCAACTGTAGGCAATGGGCAGATGTCCTGGCAGCCCGCAGGTCTGTCTGTGTCAATGGATTTGGCAGTAGGAAATAGATGGACAACCAGGCAGGCAGGTGGTTGGCACCGAGGATTTTGGAAGCAGCTAGCAGGTAGTGCAGCGCAGAAACAGAAACTCATTCCATTTAAGCACTGGAGTCACTGAGTAGCACTCCTATCCCAGACAACAAAAGTAGGCACTCATAGGCAAAGGAAACAAACAAAAGGACAAGATCTGAAGCCTGGATTCATGGTTAAAGATGCACCAGCATGAGAAGCTGATAGATGCAGAGCCAGCAGGCTATGTACCCAGGTCTCTCTGTATGGCCTCTTTCTAGAATCCCTCTTGCTCTTTGGATCAAGAAACCTGTTTATAGCCATTTATTGGTCTCAGCTGCGGGGATAGGTGGGGTCTGAAAGCAGGAAGTCAAACACATCATTATTAAAGGAAAGTTTCTGTGATCAGGCCAAAACCAGTGGAGTCATCCTTGATTCCTCAAATTCTTTTCTGCCACATATCCAAACAGTCCGCAAATCCTGTAAACTCTGAGTGTTTAATAATTCCACTGCTATGACTCTGGGCCATGCCACCATTATCCCTCACCGACTTAATGGCAGTAGCTTTCAGCCACACCCCTG